>PVJL010007551.1:6605-76756 GCA_004026885.1 Lyroderma lyra | reverse complement strand
GCCGCGGGCGGCGTGGATGGAGGGGCCGTGGGTGGAGCAGGAGATGCCGGGGTACTGGGACCGGGAGACGCGGATCAACAAGGACGAAGCACAGACTTACCGAGTGTGGCTGAACGACCTGTGCGGCTACTACAACCAGAGCGAGGCCGGTGAGCGACGCGCCCCGGGTCCCAGTCACAGTCAAGACCCCCATCCGCACGGACGGGCCGGGGTCGCCCCGAGAGTCCGGGTCCAAGCTTCACCCCGAGGCTGCGGGACCCGCCCGGCCCCCACCCGGGAGGAGACACGGGGACTCTGGCCCGCTGTCATTGTCACTTCGGGCCTCTTTGCTGCCGGGCGGGGTCAGGGTCTCACACCCTCCAGGAAATGTCCGGCTGCAACGTGGGGCCGGACGGGCGCCTCCTCCGCGGGTATTACCAGTCCGCCTACGACGGTCACGATTACATCGCCCTGAACGAGGACCTGCGCTCCTGGACCGCGGCCGACGCGGCGGCGCAGATCACCCGGCGCAAGTGGGAGGCGGCGGATGAGGCGGGGCGCTGGAGGGGCTACTTTGGGGGCAGGTGCGCGGAGTCGCTCCTCAGATACCTGGAGCACGGGAAGGAGACGCTGCAGCGCGCAGGTACGAGGGCCGCGGGGCCTCCCCATGTCCCCTGGGGCTGGGGCTCCTACAGGAGGGGAGGAAATGGGAGCAACACGCGAGTGAGTCCGCCTGGGCTTCAGATCCGGTACCAGAGAGGGACTCCCCCTGAGGCCCCCCTTCTCTCAGGGACGATTGGGGTGCAGCCCCTCAGGGGATGGACGGGGCGAACAGCCCTGAAATCACTGATCCCGGTTCCCTTTGACTCTGGCAGCTGCTCTGGGAACCTGGGGGACTTGCTCTCTCAGGCCTTGTCCTCTGCCCCACACCCAGTGTGACCGAGGTCTGACCCCAGCTTTTCTGAGTCACTTGGCCTCCCCCAGGTCAGGACCAGGAACCCCTTTTCTCCCCCTCAGACAACTGTCTCTGACCCTGGGCTGTCTCAACCTGATTCTAGAACTTTTCAATAATAGATTATCCCAGATGCCTGTGTCCAGCCTGGTGCCTGGCTTTTGTGCTCCCTTCTCCCACCCCAGTTGTCCTGACCATTCTCAGGATGGTCACCTGAGGTCTGCTGGAGTGTCCCATGAAGGATGTAAAGTTCCTGAATTTTCTGACCCTTCTCAGACCCTCCAAAGACACGTGTGACCCACCACCCCATCTCTGACCGTGAGGTCACCCTGAGGTGCTGGGCCCTGGGCTTCTACCCTGCGGACATCACCCTGACCTGGCAGCGTGACGGGGAGGACCTGACCCAGGACACGGAGCTCGTGGACAC
This sequence comes from Lyroderma lyra, assembly GCA_004026885.1. Lineage (NCBI taxonomy): Eukaryota > Metazoa > Chordata > Mammalia > Chiroptera > Megadermatidae > Lyroderma > Lyroderma lyra. The sequence goes on along the minus strand of PVJL010007551.1, from coordinate 75,398 downwards.
CAGGCCTGCGGGGGACGGGACCTTCCAGAAGTGGGTGGCTGTGGTGCTGCCTTCTGGGGAGGAGCAGAGATACACGTGCCATGTGCAGCACGAGGGGCTGCCTGAGCCCCTCACCCTGAGGTGGGGTGAGGATGGGCCGTGGGCGCAGAGCCGCTTCTCAGGGAAAGCAGGAGCCTCTGGAGGACTTCAGGTCAGAGCAGAGACCTGGGGGTCAGGGCCCTCACCTTCCCTTAGCGCCGCCTCCTCAGCCCACCGTCCCCACTGTGGGCATCACGGCTGTGCTAGTCCTCCTTGGAGGTCACTGGGGTTATGGTGGCTGGAACTGTGATGTGGAGGAGGACGCGCTCAGGTAGGAGAGTGGTGGGATCCAATTTGCTTGTCCTACTGAGGGGTTTCAAGCCCCAGAATAAAGTGTATCCTGCCTCACTAATAGGACGTACTATCTACACACGTGTTTTCCCAGTCTGGGTCCGTATTTGCTAACACTCTTCATTAATGCACATGTGAAAATGAAGGGCAGGTTTATCACCTTAATGATTCTGGTGATGGGGACCTGATTCCCAGCATTCACAGGTCAGAGGGGAAGTTTCCTACTGAGGACAGACCTCTAGGAGGGTAGTTGGTCCAGTCCCCACACATGCACTTTCCTCAGGTTTCCTGATCCAGTCCTGGACCTGTAATCACAGTTCTGGAAACTTCTTTGGCGTCCAGGTCTAGGAGTTCCTTTGGGAACTATGATCCTACCTCCTCCCTAGTTCCTCACAGGATGTTTTCTTCCCCCAGGTGGAAAAAGAGGGAGCTATGCTCAGGCTGCAAGTGAGTATGGAGGGGGTGATCCCTGAGACCCTTGGCTAGTGCAGACGGGAGCCCACAGGGAGCTCACCCACCCCCCTAATTCCTCCTTTAACATCTCCTGTGGGCTCTGACCAAGTCCTGGTTTGTTGTACCCCAGGCAGTGACAGTGCCCAGGGCTCTGATGTGTCTCTCACGGCTTCTAAAGGTGAGACCCTGGAAGGCCTAAAGTGGGGAAGGGTTGGGGCAGAGGGGCCAGGACTGGGTAATGGATTCTTTGGGACATTTTGAGCATGTGGTGGGTTTTTGAGAATGTCACCACTTACAGCGACTGACCTGGATTAGTTCATGATTACTTTCTTTTACAGTGTGAGACGGCTGCCTGGTGGGGACTGGGTGATGCAAGATTTGTTCATGCTCCTCCTTTGTGACTTCTAGAACCTCTGATCTCTCTGCAAAGGGCATGTGAATGTGTCTGTGTTCCTGTCACACAATGTGAGGAGGTGGGAGACTCCGCCCCTGCCCACCATGCCCCCTCCCCACACTGCCCTGAGTCTCCTCCCTGACCCACCATCCTGCTCCAGCAGAGGCCGGGCTGTCCCCGTCTCTGTCTTTACTTCGTGTGGCACTGAGCTGCAACTTCTTACTGCCTTATGGAAATAAGAATCAGACATGAATTTGTGTTTTTTAATTCTTGCCACGAAGGGTTGATGGGTTAATTAAAGGAGAAGATCCTAAAGTTTGAGAGAGGAAATAAATGGAAGCACTGAGAACTTTCCAGAATTTGTGTTTGCTGTGCTGAGTCTGTGGCAGGTGGGGACAGGAGAGGCTGTGAGGACTCAGTGTGGTTGGGACCTGTGCCCTGTCAGTGCTCAGTGCATTGTGGGCTTTGACCTGGTCACTCCTCAGCTGCGTCACCTCTCTGCTCCTTTGTCCCTGTTCCTTCAGTAGAAGCTTGTCCCCCCAGGACCTGTGATCACAGGGACTGAACATCACCCAGGCCTTGTCAGTGAGGGCTTCGTGTGGCTGCATCAGCCTGGGCTCAGGCCTGGGTCTGGCCCTCAGCCCCCATCTGTTTCTATAGAGGAACATGACTGTTTTTGTTCTTGTAGTGAGTCCCAATCTCATTCTCCTCTGGGTGTCCCACGTCTCTGACAGCAGCAGGAGGTGTTTTGTATGTCATTGTCCCCACCTGGCCCAGGCGGTTCCCGCACACAGGAGTCTGTGGAGTGAATTTTCAGGCTCATCCAGCTCTTGCCTCCTTCTAGGGCTTGACTGTTTTTCCCACCTTGTGAAAGGAACTAGATTCTGGAATTAGCAGAGGAGAGAATCCCATAATTTCTCATCTTAGGTACCATATTTTGCCATGTATAATACGCATCCACGTTTTTGGCCCAAACTTTCAGGGGAAAAAAATCTTCCAATTTTTAATTCAAATTTTGTTTCTTTATATTTAGGTACTTGATTTTTGTATTATAAAGAAATTTTAGCATTTATTTTTTAACATTATGGTATAAGAAATGTCATGTAACATTTTTATCTCATAAGCATAAATAAAAGAATTAAAACATTTATATAGATACAGAATTAGTACTACCCATGTATAATAGGCATCCTTATTTTTCCCTACAAATTTGGGCAAAAAAAGTGCACATTATATTCGGCAAAATATGGTAAGTTCCCGTTGGAATTCTGCTCCGCTCACCGCCCTCTCTCCTGCCCTCAGCTCTCGTGCTGGCTTCAGGCCACACTCGGGGGCGGAGAAAGCAGAGTCGGCTTCAGATGTGTGTTTGGTTGGAGAGCAGGACCCGTGAGTGAGGGGTCGTTGTTTTCTGAAGAGGGAAATAGGATTGTGTGCTGTGGTGTGCAGGAGGGTCAGGGTGAGAGAGAGAGATGGGGCAGGGGACAGCAGCACTGTGAGAAAAGTACATGTGGCATTAATGGCATTGTGAGTGGATGTTGTATTGTAGCTGACTGACACAAAACAGCATTTGGCCTGAGGCTGTCTCTAGAATAGGCAGGTGCTATACACTAATTGTTCATGCAGCCAGTGTTTTTTGAGTACTGGGTATATGACACTACTTTTACATCTGGAATACAGGCAGAGTTCGGAGCATTTATAGGTTCACTTCCACACTACTGCAATAAAGCAAGTCACACAAATTTTTTAGTTGCCCAGTGCATGTAAAAGTTATGTTTATACTGTATTGTAGTCTATTAGGTGTTCAATAGCATTATGTCTAAAAAAAAATAATGTACATGCCTTAATGAAAATATACTTTATTGCTAAAAAATGCTAACCATCATCTGAGGCATCAGTCATAATTTTTGCTGCTGGAAAGTCTTACCTTCAATTTATAAAAAGAAAAACACAGTATCTGTGAAGCACAATAAAATGAGGAATGCCTGTACATTGGTGAACTAAGAGCAGGCCCAAATGTCCTGCCTTATGGAGCGTATGTTCTAGTGGGAAGAGACAAACTATATACTGTAACCATAATAAATAAGGAAAATTTTTATGTTAGAAAGTGGTACATGCTATAGAAAAGGTGATCCACAGTGTAGGTGTATTGGGACAGGAAAGATGGCTATTTTAATTTAGTCAGCATGGACTTCATTGGGAAGGTGACCTTTGAGGACAGATTAGGACATGAGAAATTATCCCCAAGGATGTCTGGGGGGAAGTTCTTATCAGGCCAAAACACTGAACAGTGTAAATGCACTAAGAAGGGAACATTGTGTGTGTGTTTTTGAAACAGCCAGGAAGCCAGTGTGGCTAAAGCAGAGAGTAGTTGAAAAAGGTTAGATACATGGGCCAGATCATGTTGGCCTAGAGCAAGCTTGTCCAACCTGCAGCTCACAGGCCACATGTGACCCAGGACGGCTTTGAATGCAGCCCAACACAAATTCATTAACTTTCTTAAAACATTACAAAAATTAGGCACAGACCTTATTTTAGCTCATCGGTTATCATTAGTGTTAGTGTATTTTATGTGTGGCCCAAGACAATTCTTCTTTTCCCAATGTGGCCCAGGGAAGCCAAAAGGTTGGACACCCCTGGCCTCGAGAGTGTTATGAGAGTTTTGACTTTGGGTGAGATGAGACAGTTTTGAGCAAATATAGATATGATACAACTTTTATTTTAAAAGGGTCAGTCTGGCTGCTTTGCTGAGAACACGATCAAGAGACAAGGAACAGGAGCAACAAAATGGCAACATGAGAGGAAGCTCTGAAAATCTCCCCTGGAGATTACAAGTAGTAAAACATCTATAACTCAACTAAGGACTCTCCATACAACGCACAATCACAGCTAAGAAACACGCTCTTCACATTAAGTACCTGCAGGTGGACAGAGGGACAAATGGAGGAGAAAAAAGAGGAAATACAGAGATGCGGGCCACACAGGTCCCCACTTGGAACTCTACCGCTGGGGGAGGAAAGAGGAAAAAGGTGACAGGTGGGCATTCTGAACCTCACTCTGCCCACAGGAAAGAGAAAAGCAGGCCCAGGGGCGGGGGGCTGTGAAACACAGCAAGCAAGATCTCACTTTGGCCCCCAGGAGGTGCAGACTGGGTCTGCAAGATGCAGTGGCCTGACTTCACTCCAGTTCCAAGAGGAGGGGGAGTGACAGGAGCAGTGAGGAGCCAAAGTGCGACCTTGCTCCGGCTGGGAAGGAGAAAAAGTAGACTGTACACGCATTTCTTGGCCCGCAACCAGCACAGTCTGAGGGTCCAGCATAGCTGACCCCAAGGCTCAGGGCAGAGACTTCAGGGCAACCAAGATCAGAAAGGCATAAGCCCATACTACTCCTGTGACCCTCAGCCCCAGGTAGAAAACAAAGGCATGAACCCTGGTCAGCCAACCTTACACACCATGGCCCACCCTTGCTCCAGCTGGGAAGGAGAAAAAGAGAGAAGGCTGCAGATGCACTTATTGACCCACAATCAGTCTGCTCTGAGAGACCAACATACAGGACTGACCCCAAGGCTCAGGGCAGTCCTCAGGGCAAACTGAGAACAGAAAGGTGTAAGCCCATAATCCTTGCATGGCCCCACAGCCCCAGGAAGAAAACAATGGTATGAACCCTGGCCGCCTCACCCCCAGACCTCTGTCTCCCTGGAATCATTAGCGAACAGCAAAGAAACTACAGCCGTGAGTGTCAGGTTAGGAGGAGAATATCTACAAATAGAGAGGCTGCAAGAATGAGAAACCAGAGAAAGGGAACTCAAAATAAATTCAAACTAGAAAATCAGAGTTACCAAGATGGGGACAAATAACCCATCAGAGACAGAGCTCAAAACAATGATTATAAAAATGCTCAGGGAACTTAATGATAATTTTAACAGAGAGATAGCAAGCATAAAGGAACACATACAAACCATTATAAAAGACAGGGAAGAGATAAAGATTACAATAATTGAAATGAAGAATGGAATAAAACAAGTCACCAGACTAAACAAAGCAGAAGTGCAAAGCAGTGATTTAGAGGAAAAGCCAGCAGAAAACACCTAATCAGAACAACAAATAGAAACATGAATCCAAAACACGAGAATGGTTCGAGATTCTTCCAGGACAACATTAAATGTAACAACATTCATATCATAGGTCTACCAGAAGGGGAAGAAAAAAGTAAGGGATTAAGAACTTACTTGAAAAAAGTAATGACTGAAAATTTTTCTAACCTAGTGAAGTTAATAAATATACAAACTGAGGAAACACAGAAAGTCCCAAACAAGATGAACCCAAACAGGAACACACCGAGACACATCATAATTAAAATGGCAAAAGTTAAAGAAAAAGAGAAAATTCTAAAAACAGCAAGAGAAATGCAAGTAGTAACTTATAAAGGGACAGCCGCTTGACTCTCGGCTGATTTCTCATCAGAAACTTTGCAGGCCAGAAGGGATTGACAGAAAATATACAACACGATGAAAACCAAGGGTCTACAACCAAGAATAATGTGCCCAGCAAGGCTAGCACTCAAAATTGAAGGATAGATAAAGAGCTTCTTAGACAAGAAAAAGCTAAAGGAGTTCATCACCACCAAACCAGTACCACAAAGAATGTTAGAGGAACTTCTTTAAGATGGGAGGGGGAGTGGGTAAAATAAGGGAAAGGAATGGAGAAGTTTAGTTTGGTTGTTACAAGACAATAATCATCGGGATATAGAGTACAACATGGGAATATAGTCGATAAGGTTGCACTAACTGTGTGTGGTGTCAGATGGGCACTAGATTTGTTGGGGTGATGGGAAGAGAGCTGAAGGAGTGGGTAAAAAGGGGAGGAAATCAGGAAGTACAAATTCATAGTCACAGAACAGTCACAGGGATGTAAAATGCAGCATATAGTCAGAGCATATAGTCAACAGCAGTGTAATAACTATGCGTGGTGTCAGAGGGGAACCAGATGTATCAAAATGAGGATGTAGTAAGTTATATAAATGTCTCATCACTGTGCTGTACACAATACATAATATTGTATGTCAAATGTAATTGAAAAATAAAGTCTCAAGAATAAAAATAAATATTTAATAAATAAAAAGAAAATAGGGTCTTTGCAGATGTAATTCAGTTAAGATGAGATCCTACTGGGTTAGGTGGGCCTTAATCCAATATCCTTATAAGAGGAGGGAATTTTGGACACACAGACACACACAGGGAAAGTGTCATGTGACAATAGAAAGACTGATGTGTCTACAAGCTAAAGAATACTAACCTCCAGAGGCCAGGAGAGAGGCATGGAACAGATTCTCCCCCACAGCCTCCAGGGCCATCAGCCTGGCTAACACCCTGATTTCAGTCTTCTAGCCTCCAGAATTGGGAGAGGATACATACATTCTGCTGTGTTAAGCCACCAGTTTGTGAGACCTGTAATAGCAACTCTAGGCAGGTAATCCATATGCCCCACACAGTTCATGTTTTTCTTCTCTGTGTCCTAGGATTTGAGATACTTTTTTCATTTTATTATACAGAAAAGAAGACTTACAAACCCTGGTGATTGTATCAGCACATGGAAAGGGCAAGAAATGCTAAGAGCAGTAGGATGACTGAGCTATTAAAAATCAAATAAGCACCTTCACAGGTGAGGTAAAGGGCAGGGGAATTTACTTTTGAAGGCTTAGGGAGTGAGACTCTTTAAATCCTGTGGTGGTTTTTTAATATATCTGCAAAGTTTTTGATACTCTTCTCTTCAAAACACAGAACTTAATTCCCTTCCTTTAAGTGTGAATGTGGCAGAAATGAGTGTGTGACTTCTGCGGCAAGGCCACACAATGACACTACAGCTTTCTCCTTGCTCGCTCGCTCTCTTAAATCATTTGCTCTCATGAATGTCAGCAGCCATCTCATGGCGACAACTCGAGCAGCCCTAAGAGATCTACATGGCAAGAAGCTGAGGCCTCCTGTCAGCAACCAGCACAAGTTGCCAGGGACATCAGGAAGCCACCTTGGAAGAGGCTCCTCCAGCCCCACTCAGGCTTTTAGGTAGACTGCAGCCCCAGCTGATATCCTGACGGTGACCACATGAGACCCTGAGCCAGAGCCACTTAGCTAAGCCACTTCCAGATGCCTGGCTCACAGAAATTGAGATAATAAATGTATTGTTTTCAACATTAAGCTCTGGGGTTATTTGTTACACGATAATAGATAACATAAGCTCTTTTAATATAGCCCTCAAATCCCACACACTTCCCTGCCTGCTGCCACCTTTCTGCCTGTAAGATACTCCCTACGTGGCTTCTTCCTGTCCCTCATATACCTTTGGAACAGCTGACTTCCAAACCCCTTACCCAGCTAGAACACAGAATTCACAGGGTCTGCCTCTGTCCTTTTCCAGCTCAAAGACTGTGATGTCCCTGCCACCAGGGCAAGCAGAACCAAGAGGGAATCAGTGACCTACATGGGAGGACACTTGAGGTCAAAATCCTTGGGTTCTCACTGTGGAAAAAAGGGGAGGGGAGACAAAACTTAATCATTTACAACAAACGTTTACTGAGTATTCCATATTCTGTGTTAAGCATAGTATTAGATGACAGGCACACAAATAGTCTTTGTTTAAAAATTCACAGAAATGACAAGTTTTGTAGCAGGACCTATTGGTACCCCATTTATATCCCCTTTGGCCAAGGACTGGCTATGGATTTTTTAAAGCCCAGTTAAAAATATAGTAAGAATTTCAAAAGGTTAATAGCAGAATATTTGATCAAAGCACACAAAGGCGCTGCCCATGAAGCTGGCCCTGCCCCAAGCAGTCACCTCTACATGAAGGCTGTTAGATGCTCTTCCTGAGATGCTTTCTGGCTAAAGGGACAAGCTTGGCTTACACCAAGAGGAAGCAGGAAATGCTTAATCCCCCTGGCAGCAGCCTCAACACCACCAGTTTCCTCGGCCCTTGGCTGGTATAACTCTGAGGAGTGTCCCAGTCTTCAGAGTTTCCCATTAGGGTTGAGATGCAGTTGCCCACTGTGGTAACTGGGACATTTTCTGGGACCGCCTCTACAATAAACCATGTGCGCTCACATCGTCTCAGAGTCTGCTACTGAAGGAACCCAATCCAAAGCAGGTTTCATCTTACAAGGCAACTCTAATTAGTAGTGGCTGCATGGAACTCAGTATAACAAAAACATTTTAAGTGGCATCTGGATTCAACAGGAATGAATGTAATAATAATTAATCAGCAATGCTGGCCATTAGCAAGCAAAGAAGTCATGGCTCTTTAATCTAATGATGGGAGACCTTGTATTTGGACATGACAGAAGACTGCAGTTATTGAAGTTTGTTAATCAATAGTCATGGGGGCTTATTTCTGTTTCTGATATGTCTTTCAGCAATATGAAAGATGAATTGGGGACGGCAAGACTGAACGTAGGAAGACCAGTTAGGAAAGTAGAAGCTTATACTGGGAAATAGGATAGGACATTGATACAAATGACTTTCCACATCCTGGGAGTCCTTAATTGGCCAAAACAGGGAGAAAGCAAACTAAGCAAAGTTGTTGAGGATAAATTCATCTGTATTGCATAAGGCACCATAGTACTGGGTGCACCTATCATCAAGACCCTGATTTAACTAGCAAAGAGTGAGACATGAGAAAGGTCCAAGGGACCAATTTTGAGAATTGGAAAATGATGATTCTTTTTTACTCTAAGGCTAAACCAGGAGCAGTCCATCTCTATTTTTTTCCCCACAATGTTTTCACTACCTCCCATCACAGATCTCACTCTGCCTTGCCTGTTCTCTGCAGAACAAAGCAACTGGCAGTGTTGCCAATCCCAGATTTTTTTTTCACCCAGAAACTCTTAAGGAAATCAAAATAAACCTGTGTCAAAAAGATACTGTATTTTGCCATATATATTGCACATCCACATTTCTGGCCCAAACTTTTAGGAAAAAGAAATCTTTTTTTTTTTTAATTCAAATTTTTATTTGTTTATATTTAAGGTACTTTTTTGTATTATAAAGGAATTTTAGCATTTATTTTTTAACATATTAAGGTGCAAGAAATTTTATGTAACAAATAATTACAAAACAGAAGAACAGATACAAGGTACAAGAATTTTATGTATAAAATTTTTTATATTAAAAAAAGATCATATTCCAGGGTATTATTTTGCATATGGATTATCATTATTAATTTCTAGAGTTGTACTTTTAACTCATAAGCATAAATTAAAGAAATAAAAACATTTATATAGATACAAAATTAGTACTACCCATGTATAACGTACATCCTTATTTTTTCCCTCACAAATTTGGGCATAAAAGTTCCCCTTATACATGGCAAAATACGGTACTATAATCCCAGAGCTACTGAAACTAAACCTTACAATTTAGCAATTCAGAGGAGATCACACCATGGGACACTGCCATGGTGGGAAAAGACTAATTTGGAGATGTGTCCTAGTTGACTCTCTTCGAGACTGAAAACAAAAATTAAGGATGAGAATGTCATTCCAATGCTATTTATTTCCAACAGGAGCACCACTACCCAAGGTTTGGATAACCACCCAACATCAAAAGTCAGTGGACCACATCTTAAAAACCATTCATTTAGAGAATGACAGGTTCAAATTCAGTCAAAAGACTGGCCCAGGGGCAAGAAGACTTGTCTAGCCAAAGATCAAGAAATGTAACAGTTAGAATGAGGCACAGACATTGTAAGAAATCTTCAAAGGGATCCCTGACCCAGGCAATGCCTGTATCAAGACAATAAAGCTTCAGGGTAGATAATAAAACTCACAATGTATCTGTTCAGAAGGTTGATACCACCATTGAAGAATTCTACACCACCACCAAGTGTTGGAATATGAAGACACTCATAATTCAAACTCAGGCAACACCCACTGCTACGAAATTAAGCCTTTTACTGAGAAACATCACAACATCTACAGCAACAGCACAATGGTTTTGTCTTCTTCCACTTTGGTTGTAAAAAGCTGGAAAGAGCACAACTACTATCCTAACAAGAAAATGCCAAATAACCTAAAAAATCTTAACTTTCCTTCAGTTTATCAGAAAGCTATTCAAGTAGCCTGAAATGCATTAAAAAAGCAGGAACCCCCCAGAGAAATGACATGAGCCCAGACTCACAAGCAGCAGAGCACAGTGGAAGACAGGGCTCCCATACAGGTGGATAGAAGCATTTAACTAAAATTATTTATGAACTGCTAAAACATGACATAAAAATAAAAACTTCTGGGAGGCACATTACAATGGTTTATACCCACTTGCAGGCTTTTCTCCACAGGGTGCTTAGGAAAAAGATGGGGCCTGGGCAGGAGACGAGAGAAGGCCTCCCCTGTGATACCGGACTGAAGGCAAGAAGAAGCCACCACAGCAGAAAAGGCAGAAAATCCCCTAGACAGTTCTCATCCATGGAACAAAAGGCAGAAGGCTTCTCTATAAATTCTAGCATTTAAGAAAGAAGTAATACCAAGTCTACAGAATCTCTTCTATAAGATATAGTAGCGGGCAATATTTTCCAACTAATTATTTTGATATAAAACCAGACAAGAACATTGTAAGAAAACTCTATAGATGAACATCCTTCATTAAAAGAGATGCAAAACTTCTCAACAAAAACCTACCAAGTAGGACCTAGCAATTACAAAAAAGGATAATACATCACAACCAAGTGGGGTTTATCCTCCAAAAGCAGAACTGATTCAACATTCAAAAAAATCAATCAATACAACTCATAATAATACAAAAGAGAAAAACAAAACATAAGTGATACATAAAAAAGCATTGACAAAATTTAACATTCAGTCATGATAAAAACTCTCACCAGGGAGTTCCCTGGTGGTGTAGTGGCTAGGCTTCGGCGCTGTCAACACTGCGGCCTGGGTTCAATTCCCAGCCAGGGAACTACCCACATTAAAAAAACAAACAAACAAACAAAAAAACAAAAAATCCTCACCAAATTAGAAAGAGAAAAGAATATTCTAAACCTTAAAAAGGCTTTAAAAAAAATCTACATCTTATATTACACTTAATGGAACAAGGTAAAGGTGGCTTCTCTCATTACTCCTATTCAACTCTATTAAGAAACAAGCCAGTACAAAAAGGCAAGAAAAAAGAAGCAAAAGGTATCCAGAATGGAAAGGAAGAAATAAGACTTGCCTCTATTTGTGGAGAGCATGATTGTACATAGAAAATCTCAAAGAACCTACCAAAAAAGCTACTGGAACTAATAAGTGAATTGATCAAGACTGAAGAACTTGTCATAGTGTACAAAACTCAACTGCATTTCTATCTCGTAATGAACAGTTAGAAAATATTTTTAAAGTACTGTTTATAATAGCACCAGAAACATGACACACTTCTAAATAAATGTAACAAAATATGCGCAGGATCTATAGACTAAAACAACAAAAAATGATTTTAAAAAAAGTCTAAATAAATGTCAACCCAAATTAAGTTATATATTTAAGGCTTTTCCATTTAGAATCAAGTTTTTCTTTTTCTCTTAGATGAGGAAATGGTGAAAATTATTTCAGAGCTTATATGGAATACATGCCAAAGAACATCTAAAAAAAAGTCAATGAAATAAAATCTGTGGCATAGGAAGAAATAGATGAGAAAATTAGAAAACAGAATAAAAAATCCAGAAATATAATACAAGGGGTGTGCAAGAAATTCAAGAAATGAACGGGAAGAAGGGTAAAAAACAAAAAACTACTTTTCCTTTTCAATATATTCATCCTTAACCCTAATACACTTTTCAGATCTTTCAATGTTTATTTATACCCTCAAAAAAAAGTTCTGTTTTTACCCTCAAAATTGCAGCTTTAACCTCTTCATTGTCTATAAATTTCTTCCCTCGAAGATGTTTTTTCAAATTTGGGAACAAACAATAATCAGATGGAGCCAGGTCTGAACTGCAGGGAGGGCGGTTTAACATCCGGAAGCCACAGTCGTAAAGAGTAGCAACATTGCTCTCGTGCATGAGCGCGCTGTCATGGAAAAGCAGCACCCCTTTGGTCCGTTTTCCTCTTCTTGTCTCCTTCACAAATTCTTTTAACTGTTTTAGCCAACTGGAATAGTGTGTCCAGTTATTGTGACACCCTTATCCTTGTAACTGATCAGCCCTCTGTATCCCAAGAAACAGTAGCCATGATTTTTCCAGCTAATTTCAACACCTTGAACTTCTTAGCGGGTGGTGTGCCCTTTTCGTGCAACTAACTGCAGGGACTCCTGTTTTGACTCAGGCTCATAATGATGAACCCAAGTTTCATCTCCAATGACAATCCACTTTAAAACTTCACCTTTGTGGTCTCTGCAGAGGTCTAAAAACTGCAAGGAACACTGATGCACTGCTTTTGAAATAGTGTGAGCATTTTCAGTACCTATCATGCACTGACTTTTGACATCCTTAGATGCTGATGAAGAATATAGAAAATGGTTGTAGGTAATACTCCAACCATTTCTGCAAGCTGCTTTTTATTCAATCTAGCATCCTCCACCACAAGTTTTCAGCTTTTTTGATGACGTCTGAGGAAGTGGCCTCAACAGGGAATCTCAGACAGAGGTTGTCTTCAAGACTCTGCCTTGCTTGAAAAGGCTATGCCTCTTGTAAACCATGGATTTCCCAGGGCAACAGTCCAAGTAAACAGCTAACATCTCTTCCAAAACAACCTGAGGTGCTTTCCCTTGTTTTGTGAGGAACTTAATGATGGCACGTAATTCCATTTTATCCATACTTGGGGTTTTCTTCACATTTGATGTGCTTCTTCAGTGATATCTGAAAGAACATGGATACAAATAGGCTGAAATTTGGCACATACACTAATAATGAGTCACACAATCAAAATGTGTGCATTAGTACTCCCACCTCTCCAATAACCCCCCATTCTACAAATTTCTTGACCACCTCCCACGGTTCTCACTATGAAAAAATTGCACATATGACAACTGTGGTAGTTCGATTCAATGAAAAAAGTATTATGTAATAAATGGAGCTAGCATAACTATCCATCCATCTAATCTATCTAACATACACTGTTCGATACAGGAACCACTAGCCCCATGCAGCCACTGAGCACCTAAAATATACCTAGTCTGAACTGAGATATGATGTAAGTGAAATATACACCAGACATCAAAGACTTATAGGAAAACCATAAAATACTCATTAATAATTGTTAAAAATTGATTATGGATAAAATGTTATTTTTGGCATAAAAGGTTAAGTTGGTGAAATTAAATTTAATTTCACTGTTTCTTTCTACTTTTTTTAATGTAGCCATGACTAGAAAACTTATAATTACCCAAATGGTTTGCATTATATTTCTAATGGGTAGCACTCCTCTAGAAAAAGTAAAGATCTTCCCTTTATATCATATTATTTAAAATGGGGGGGTTCCCTGGTGGTCTCCTGACTAGGTTTCAGCGCTCTCACCACGGCAGCCTGAGTTCACTTCCCGGTCAGGGAACCAACCAAAAATAATAATAACAATAATAACGATTTGCATTTTTAAAATACTGTAAAAAAAAAAAAACCCTAGGAAAATAAATTGGAATCTGAGAGTTGGTATGCATGTATTATAGAAATTGATAAAAATAAAAAGACGAACAACCCATCAGGGAAAAGAGGCAAAGCACAGGATTGGAAATGCACAGAAAAACAAATCCCAATGACAAACAAATAATAACAACAGAAAGATATTATAAATTACTAAGGAAGAGAAAATGCAATTCAAGTAACTAAGACATTTCTTTACTGGTTGGAAAAAAAAACAACATAGATAATACCTATCTCTGCTAAGGATGTGGGAAAAGTACAAGCTAATGCACTGCTGCACAGAAAAATGTAAAGAATAACAGGCTTCTGAAAAACCAATGTGGCAATATCCATTAAGATTAGAACTACACAATAACCTTCAAACCAGGAAATTTTCTCACAGTAATAAATCAACTACAGATAAGGAAGGGCATATGTTCAGAGAATCTTTATTGTAACATTGTTACGCAGAAGCAAAAAAAAAAAAATGCTCTTCTGCTGAAAAATGTATGGTCGCTGCAGAACAAGACCTGTTACACAATCATTAAAAATGTTAAATGAAAAATATTACCAAAATTTTTACATTTCAAAATATCAGCACTGACTCCACAGTAGGAAAACAAGACTATCTCATAATATGCTGGTGTGGGCACATAACCTTATGATAAGGAAACTGGAAGATTCTATCAGATTTTTAAATTTCCATGCCTTTTGACCCAATGGCCCAACGTCCAGGAATCTGTCCTAATATATGGCATGACAATCTAAAGATAATGTGCAAATATATCAAATCATGTTGCACACCTTATAGTAATACAATGCTGTATGTCAATTATATGTCAATAAAACTGAGGGAAAAAGATATAGGAGGGTTGTCTGTAAATATTCCAACACTACGTGTCTTTATTTTTCATATTACATTTTCTGGAGAGCCCTCATATGTGCAAGGATGTTCACTATAGCCTTTATTTAATAAGACTTAGGAAGAACCTAAATGTGTACTCAAAATAAAATGGCTGAATAAATTACAATGGCTGTCCAGAAAGTATCTAGCCATGTAACATGAAAAATAGAGGCATTTATGGCTGGATTTTTCCTGGAAAGCCCTCATCTGTGTCTATATAATGAAGAACACAGACTTGAAAAAGAACAGGGTAGCTCTGTTATGGAACTAAAAAGATACAAGATAGTATAAAGTGTAAAAAGCAAACTGAAGATTGTCTGTGTTTGAAATATTTCATTATTTTAAAAAAATGAAAAAAAAGGTGGGGGAAATTAGATGCCTTGCCTTTTTCTGAGTAAATCTCAGAAATCTGGACAGTTGAACCCTCTTTATTCCCAATCCACCATACATGACCTTTCTACTTCTACCTGCACAGCTATTATATATATGAATATAATATATCCATTTCATCTACATGACTCTGGAATTTTAAGCTATCTTCTGTTCTCCTTTCCTGATATAAAAACGATATTAAAAATGTGTATTTAGGGAGTTCCCTGGTGGTGTAGTGGCTTAAGGCTTCGGCATTGGCGCTGTCAGCGCTGCGGCCTGGGTTCGATTCCCAGCCAGGGAGCTACCCACATACCAAAAAGCAAAAAAAAAAAAAAAAAAAAAAAAAAATGTGTATTTATAAATTTTCATCTCATTATTACAATTCATTTTTGCATAGTCCTGTATTGGAAATCCCTTGGTATAAATCAACATTATAATACTCATCATTCTCCCTCCAAAGCAAAACTAAGAGAGGCTGACAATCCAGTTAGTGGCTTTCAAATTATCCTTAGAATTAAGGAATCTGTAAACTAGAACAAGTTTTACCGCTAAAATACCTAATGGCCAAATAGCAATGAGGAAAAAAAGTAATAAATGTAATTTTCTCAAGTTTAATCCTCTTCAGTCATTGGCTACCAAAAAAAAGAAAAGTGAACAAAAGGGGAACCAGTAAAGAAAACGTAGACCAACTGTATTTAGCGTGTGTGATCAGAAATCTTTTTAACGCGCACATTTGAATATTTTCTGCAAGTAAATCATTTCTGGCTCCCAGACTGATAGGTTAAACACTGCACAGTATAAACAGCATCACAATATACATAGGAACAAATTGAGCCATTGGCCATTTACTTCGCAGGATACACCAAAATTTGCTCACCTCATTCCGTAAGCATTCTCCGCATGCCAAGTGTTGAGGGAAAGAATGGAGAGCCAGGTGCCTTCTCTACCAAGTGTCATGCACTGCTAGTACCTACTCCTCCCCTGCCCCATCACCCCTCTACTCAGCACCTTTTCCTCCCCTGCCCCAATTTTTCCCCTGCCCCATCACCGCTCTACTTAGCACTAACTCTTCCCCAGTCTCATCACACCTCTTTCAGCAGACGCTTCCTCTGCCTCATCACGCCAAAACAGGCTGCGAAGCTTCCAGCACCATGAGAGGAAAGCAGGGAGGCGATATTGCAAACATCTGTAGTCCCCATACAAACACCATCTGCTGTTACGGAGAAACTCAAGTCACAGCCCCCAAATGGAAACAACAAGATTTGGCTCGCACGTAGCTTAAGGGCGTTTTGGGCGGGCTTGCGGTCCGGGTTCAAGCGAGCAGCTGAGTCTACAAAGGTGAGCAGCAGAATCGCAGTACCAGTTCTCTCCGGGCCTCCGGTCCAGCGGAGGACGTAGGTAATTTCTTTAAAGTCCGCACAGCAGGGGCAGAGCGAGGAGCACTCGAAGCCCACGACGGGAGAATTTACTTAACCCCTCAACAGTAAAAGGCTAAACTAGTCGGAAGTGACGTGCCAGCTGAGACCGCAGGTCCGCCACGTAATTGGCCGCAACCCCAACTAGCCACCTTCTCCCCGGCCTGGCCTGCAAGGGATAAGTGTAGCTTAAGGTCCGCCAGCCGTGCCCGCCCCGCCCCGCCCCCGGCGGCTCCCAGCGCCACCAGGGACCCCCGAGCCCAGCCAGAACCCGAGCCGCTATAGGGACCAGAACGGACAGCCTCGCCTGCCCGCGCCCGTCCCTGCGGGCAATGGGCTTCAGCGCTCAGCCATGCGCATGCGCAGCCCTCTTTCTCCAGAGGATTCTTCGGGTCACCTGGACGACCACGTTCCAGCCACCTGCCCCTCCAGGTCCCTTCTTGTCCTTGATTCCTCCCGCAGGTTTTCACCACCGGCCTCCCGCCTCTTTCTTCTGCAGACACCATTGAGCCCTACCGCAGCCACCCTCCGACACCCTGGCTTCCACTGACAAGAGCCATTCGCCGCGGCTTCCGCTTCCGGCGAGTATTGTGTGTCGCGCTGCGGGGCGGGGGCAGGGGGAGGAGGAAGGAGGGAGGCAGTGTCGCGGAGGCTCCGCGCCCTGCACTACCGGACCGAAGCCGGGAAGGTAGGTGCTGTCCCACCGTCGTGTCCGGGCCGCGGGGCCTTCCCCTCCGGCCGGCTCCTCACGCCGCGTCCCAGCGCCCCGCGACTGCGTCACCAGCCCCCCTCACGTAACCACAGCTGCCTCCGCCCGCCTCGGGCCCAAGCGGACGTTTTGCCGCCCCGGCGACGTCAGCGCGTCCGGCGTTGCTTGGCTACCCCGCCGTTCCCCCGTCCCGCAGCAGCTCGCCTCCCTCGGTGAAACTGACGCCGTCACCTAGGGTCTCGACTGCGTCATAGCAACGGGCATCCTACCTTCACGTCACACTCCTCCCCACCTGGACACGCATCCCGCCCTCACTGCCAACCTCACCCTCCTCTCCAGTCCCCCTGTGCCAGATCTGACGGGAGATGGAGACGGGTGGGACCCAGTTGTGGATCAGGCTCAGGAGAGGGTCGCAAGGTGGGACCCCGGGCAGTGGTAGAAACAAAATGAGGACATGCCTGAAGTTTGCCCTTCTACAGAGACACGAGGAATAGAAGGAAAGAAGTGACCAACCCAGAGGCACCGGAGGCCTCACTATGACTGTAGCTCCAGGTCCTCTCCATACATCCTTAGCCTTTTCCCCATTTCACAGCACTTCCTCACCAGTCAGATTCCTCCTGGTCCCTAACTCTGCATACAATTTAACTCACCCCCAGGTGAGGAGGACACTTAATTTCTAGAATACCGGTGAAAGGACAGGGTCACTACTCAAAGTTGGAGTCCCATAGGTTGAGAAAAATCATCTAACTGAACAGTCTCTCCTGGTTGAGGGAAGAAGTTGAGGTCCAAATAAGTTACTACTACAAATTAAACACTTTTCACGTGTGTCATCAGTATATACAGGAATAATCGATGTTAACCCAACTCATTGTATGACCACTTCTCAGCACATAGACCTACTAAATTTCCTTCCTTCTGTTGGGTCACTTGGAGGGGTGGGAGAATAGACAGGTGGTGTTATGGGGATAGAGAAATCAACCATTTCATGGATAAAAGTGGTGATGTTTTAAGGATGGAGTAGGGGAGCAGCCTTCTGCTTTATAAATGCTTGATGCATTTCCAATTCTTTGGAGACTTCCCTTGAGGAGGATTATGATTGCCTTCTTTACTTTTTTTTCCTCTCAATTCCCAACCACTCCAAAACATGTTAGTTGGAGGTACAGTATGTCCAAGGAATTAGTTATCAATAGCTATTTCATAAGACTCCAGTATGTTGAATATTTAAAATAGATTTTTCATCCCTCTTTTCAAGAGGTTACCAGCCTGGGCTTAGTAACACACTCTAGTATAATCACCAAGAATTTATCACTTTTCAGCAGTTCCAAATGTCCAAATGCACACAAATAGAAATGAGATGTTGTGTGAATCATTTCATTCCAAGAAGAAGGCACACTTCCTCTACACTAGTTTGATAAAAGGAAGAATAATTTTTCTTAAAACAAGAGGTGGTTACCCTTACCTAACTAACTCCGTTTATTACCATTTGAAAGAGTGAGAGAACAGTGGCAGAGAATCAAGTTTAGGCTCCAGTGGACTATTGTAATAAAACTCTTATGTAACATTAAACTGTAAAATATACCTAATTTAAGAAATCTTAATACTTTGACTTTTATGGCATTTTGCACTATCCCAAACTCCTTTCTTATCAGATAAGTATGTCAAACTAGGGATACATTGGTCTGGAACTGTTGGTTTAAAGATAGAAGTGGTATGAGCCTGGATCAGGAGAAGTATGCTGGGATAGAGTTGAAGGAGGCCTCTGTTTCTAACAAGAGAAAGCAGAGAGAAAAGAAGAGATTAGGGGTTGTGTGTGAGTTTGTTCAAGAGGAAAAAAAATTAGATTGATGGCTGGGAGTCATAAGTTTTGGAAATGGAGAAACAAAAGAGTTTGAATCTAGTGGAAGCGAAGATGTAAAATACCAAGATGGAGCTAAATCTGGAGTTAAGATTTTACGTGAGGGTAAGTGTTAGAGCAGGGAGGCAAAAAAGTTAAACCTCCTACTAACGTTTTCCTCTGCCTCATTCCTGTCCCTAAGCTGCATAATGGCAGAGACAAGCCTGCTGGAGGCTGGGGCCTCTGCAGCCTCCACCGCTGCAGCCCTGGAGAACTTGCAGGTAGAGGCGAGCTGCTCCGTGTGCCTGGAGTATCTGAAGGAACCTGTCATCATTGAGTGTGGGCACAACTTCTGCAAAGCTTGCATCACACGCTGGTGGGAGGACCTGGAGAGAGACTTCCCTTGTCCTGTCTGTCGAAAGACATCCCGCTACCGCAGTCTCCGGCCTAATCGTCAACTAGGCAGCATGGTGGAGATTGCCAAGCAGCTCCAGGCTGTTAAGCGGAAGATTCGGGATGAGAGCCTCTGCCCCCAGCACCACGAGGCCCTCAACCTCTTCTGTTATGAGGACGAGGAGGCTGTGTGTCTGATATGTGCAATTTCCCACACCCACCGGGCCCACAATGTCGCACCACTGGATGATGCCACACAGGAGTACAAGGTGGGGAACTGGACACATGGTGTCAACATGGGGCAAAGGGAAACTCACAGAGGGGTGAGGGGCTCCCTGGGTAGAGGATCATCAGCTTCTGGGGGCAAAACTGTATCTGGTCCTCACTCTTAGTCCCCTCAGAACTACATATACAGGGACACATAGTACATCTGATCAGTTATCCTCAGCAGGTGGTTAGAGTTGGATGGGAAGACAAATATAAAGAAGGATATCGGGGTATAAAAGGTCACTTTGACAGTAATAGGCAGTTACTTGAGTCAGAAAATGAATAATGTTGGTGACAGCTGGACCACTGATATTCAGTGAAAGGAAAGTTTCGTGAGCAAGGAAGGTGATGGGGACAGGCTGGTGGCAGGATGAGGAGCCTGCAAGAAATTGAAATCCCAAATGACAGGCAAGGAGGGAGTTGGATCAAGAGGTGGTGAGATGTATAGGATGCAAACAAATGGTTCAAAACAAATGGGTGGACCTCCAAATGTAGGATGTGCCAGCCAACCCCACATGCCACCTTCCCTACTTTCCACCCCTCAGGAAAAGCTGCAGAAGTGCCTGGAGCCTCTGGAACAAAAGCTGCAGGAGGTCACCCGCTGTAAGTCCTCCGAAGAGAAGAAACCTGGAGAGCTCAAGGTACAAGCAGGCAATCCCATCAGGGCTGCACTGCAGGCCGGCAGCCAGATGTCAGCCACATTATGTAATCTGCCAATTCTGACCCATTTCAAAGATGCGTCTCTCAGAAACGATGGTCATGAGACGTTGACTGAAATTGCTCATCATGAATTGAGTATTGAGAAGGATGTAAGAGGTTAGGGACAGGCAGAGCGTTTTGCATCTGCGAGCTGAGGTAGTTTGTGCCCATTGGTCCCCTTTCTTTGTGCAGCAGGGAAGAAGGCTCTGCTGATAGTACAGGGATGTTTCTTAGAGGGCTGAGGAGAGAAATCAGAAGATTCACTGGGGAGGAAGGGAGAAGGAGCTGACCAAGAGCTCCCAGAAGAACCGTCCAGGGGAATTAGAACCACATTCCCTTAAGTAAGCTCGAGTATCCCAGGTGATGTTCCCAGAATGTTCTTCCCTCCCCATCCTCTACCTGTAAGATCCTGTCCATTCTTCAGGCAGAGTGAAAGCCAATTCCTATGCAGCTGTTCCTGACCCTTTAGAAATTAGTTTTCATAGTTTTTCATCTCTTTCATAGCATTACCATTTTTGCAGCATGATATTTTGGTATCTGCCTTATTTCTTTTAGTGGACAGTGAATGAGTATTTATGGTAACAGTAACAATAACTAGTGTTTATTGAGTCCTGTGCATTAATTCATTGGATGTTCATGGCATTCCAAACTTACAGCTTTGTATTAGCTCTTAGGGTTCTGCTCAGATTAGACTTGTGAGTTCAGGCTAGACTTGGCACAAGTGGGACATAAAGAAGCTAAAAGACAAAGGAAAGAAAGTCCTGTGGGGCAACTTTGGCAAGGGTGTCATTACCCCAGTTTATACAGGAAGAAACAGAACTTGGATAGTCCAAGTCTAATCCAAGCATACAGCTAGTTTGTGGGATACTAGTTCTACTTGAATCAGTAAATTTATTAAGCTTCCAATATAGGTCACACCTGTATTTGACACTGGGGACCAAGGGTGAGCAAAATCACCTTTGCCCTCCTTGAGCTTCCTGTCAAGTAGAAAAAATAAATAATGACATGGCATAGTTGCAAGTCATAAGAAGACACCATAGAAATTTGACCTCATAAAAGGATTCCAAAAGAATAAGAAGTTTTTGGTGTTGAGACTTAGGGACTGCCAGAAATTAAACACAGATATGAAAATAGTAGAAACACTCATTTTTTTTAACAATACATTTCAACAGAAAACAAGTATTAATTACTTTAGTGCTTTATACATTTTAATAAAGCAAGCATTTGAATTTTTAAAAATTTGAACCAATTTGATTGCAAAGGTGAACTTTAAAAAAAGTTTCTTGACCTTTTGAAAGGTTTCTGAGAAACTTAAAATATGTGAAAACAAAGCTTATTCCCAGTCATTAACTTTCTCTTCCTTCTGATCACCTTCTTAAAGGTAAAGGATAGAGAGGGGAATAAACATTTTTTAAACCCTCTAAGTACTTAAACAGAACTGTGGTGTTTTTAAAAATGTAAGTCATCATTTTAAAAATTAAGTCTCAGAAACTACCACCACCCTTCCTTTTGTGACTATTTGAATTCTCTTCCTCCTTCTCCCACATCTCCAACCTGCAGAACTAGACTCTTTTAAAAACAATTTGTAATTACCCAAGCTGAAATGAAAATTATTGATAAAATTATCTATGGACCTAGTTTTAAAGAGAGACCATCATGGGGATTCCCTGGTCACATAGTGGCTAGGCTTTGATGCTCTCAACGCCGTGGCCTGGGTTCAATTCCCAGCCAGGGAACTACCAAAAAAAAAAAGAGAGAGAGACCGTCATGTATAATATAATATAATATAATATAATATAATATATAAAGAAAAGTAATTTGTAATAAAGTCTGTAATATTTGGACTTGACTGTCCTGAAAGATA
The DNA here is from genome assembly GCA_004026885.1 of Lyroderma lyra. NCBI lineage: Eukaryota > Metazoa > Chordata > Mammalia > Chiroptera > Megadermatidae > Lyroderma > Lyroderma lyra. The sequence goes on along the minus strand of PVJL010007551.1, from coordinate 53,150 downwards.
CCACAATTTAGTTTTATCCTTTCACCTAAATGCGATATCATTAACAGTGCAGCAAATACAAATTCAGACTGAGCGGATTATGTGAAAACGTTGACTCGAATACTACAAGCAGCTTAGCTCTTGGTGACATGATTTTTCAAAATGATAAATAACTTCCAGTAAAGTTCGAAGAAAAACAAAATACAATCTTATTCAGCCATTCCTGAAAATTTCAGGTATGTTAATACCGTATAAGAATTACTCTGTGTTTATGTATAAAATGGCACTCGAGTTCAGGCCTATGTGGTTTTTTGTTTGTTTTTTGTTTTGTTTTGTTTTGTTTAGGTGGCTCCCTGGCAGGGAATCGAACCTAGGTCGCAGCGTTGAGGGCACCAAAGCCTAGCCACTGTACCACCAGGGAACTTCTCAGGCCTATGTTTTTTAATAGCCAGCAGAACATCAGAAAATGGTGCAGGGTAGCTTATCTCACACTTTAGAGGGATGATAGCATCCTTTCCAGAAGCATTCCTGATCATGGCAAACACAAAAAATGCCCTGTTTCCAAAATATCCCTAGAAGGAGGTAACACCCTCAGTAAGAACCACTGCCCTACAAAAGTAGAATGAAAAAAGAGGGGATTATATAGCCCTTTTACTTGGTATTTATCACAGTTATGAATCCTAAATTCCACCCATTCATCACCTCTAAACACACACACAGGTTGGTCTTTACTTAAAGGTAAATGCTGTGAGAATATTTTTTGTTCTCACCTGGGCCTGAGAGGGCAGCAATGGGACAGGGAGCGGCAGTAGCTCTAGAACTAGAGTTAATCAGCCTCTCTAGGTAACGAACTTGAAATCCAGGAACAGCAGGCTTGTGAGGCCCACCTGCCTTTGGGGCCCCACTCCGTTCCCCCTCAGCTCTGCCTCACTCCCTGCTTGTCCACTTCTTCCTCCCAGAGTCCCAATCTGCTTCTTACTTTGCTTCCTCTTAAGTTGATTCCTCCCCATTGGCCACACACCCCTTGGAGGATCCTGCCCTGGGGAGATCACTTCTAGTTGCAGTGGAGGCATGGAGGATGCACTTGTTATACCCCTCAAAAATGTTTTAAGGCTGCTATTTGAGTCTTATATTGTCAAATCTTGGGATTCTTAGAGGTTCAAGTCTGTTTGCTGGCTGAGAGAAAACAAGCTTCAAATGCCAATGTACTAAGACTCTTTGGAGCTTGTTCCTGGAATGGTGACTCTCAGTTCTGTGAAGTGACTTAAAAGTGTAAGAAATTCAGCCCAAGGTGGGCAGGGAGCAAAAAAAAAGAAAAAGAAAAATTCAGCCCTGAAATCGACATACGCATTTTGTAACAGCCCATTACCAAAATCATACTGATTCTGATACTTTCCCAGTTGGTTCTATCAGTTGGTAAATCAGGTAGAGATATCTTACACTATACAAATGATGACAGTCTTATTTCTTAACTTTCTAGTATTTGCACTTTTCCTTTTTTTGACAAATTGCATTAGGTAGAAGTTTATCAATAGATATATTAGATATTTCTGATATCTGAAATAGTTTGTCCATTGTATTATTGAGTTCATATATCTTGAATTTTTTTACTAAAACATAAAAGTACAGCACTGTTAGAAGTTAATATAATTAAAGTTAAAACATTTTAAACATTGAATTTTTTTTTAATCTCCCCAGTGGTCTTCATTCCCAAGTCATCAGTGGGTGACAATGCAGTTAGCCCATTCTTTACGGAAGGAAATTGCAATGGAGAGAAATATGAGTGTCCTTTTTCCAGTGTCACTGGGATTTGTGTTAACTCATACGCATGGTGGGAGGAGAAGGCGCCCTGTGCCTCACTGGCCCTGCTGAACTTGACACCCTCTCTTTCTTCTTAGAAACTAGTGGAGAGTCGCCGCCAGCAGATCTTAAAGGAGTTTGAAGAGCTTCACAAGCGGCTGGATGAGGAGCAGCATGTGTTGCTTTCACGGCTAGAGGAGGAGGAACGGGACATTCTGCAGCACCTCCGAGAAAATGCGGCTCACCTCGGGGACAAGCGCCGGGACCTGGCCCACCTGGCTGCGGAGGTGGAGGGCAAGTGCTTGCAGTCAGGCTTCGAGATGCTTAAGGTTCGACCTCTGCCCCTGCGTAGCCCCCTGGGTCGAGCTCAGTGTAGCTTTGCACAGGCCGTTCCTTCAACCCGGGACCCTCACTCCGTTCTGCTCCTCTAAATCAGCTCCTTCTTCTAGACATACGCAAAGGATCTGTTTCTACAGAAATGCTTCTCTGAGCTCTCCCACTCCTTCCAATCATTCCTGTGTTCTCATGTCTTGTCAAGAATTACGTGCTTAACTTGTACCAAAGAAACAAACCCACTCTCTTCAAAGGAGTGAGTCTAGTCTGAATTCATGAGAAAGCTATGCATTAAAAATTGTGTAAATGCAGTTATCATTACTTTTAAGTCCTGGAACTTGATTTACCTAGTGCTAAAAAAGAATAGAAACCTACTTTGAAGGACACTTGAAATTATGTATAAGTCATATATTGTTTTTGATATGTAAATGGTGCCTCTAAAATGTTTGAAATAATTTGTTTTCTTAAGCAGACGATGGTGTTAGCTAGGCTGTAGAAAACATATTTCTTACCTTAAGAGATCAGATGCCAGCATTTGAATCAGTGAGGCTTCATTGTACATTTATCTGCATGTTAATGTATTCCTTGGTATTAATGTCCTTTCATGTATGTGTGTTCTGCCTTCCACATTAAACTGGGAAATCCTTGGGGGGGCAGAGATTTGTGTTCTTTGTCTTCTGGACCCCAAGTATTTGCAAATCAGGATTGGCACACAGTTATTAATGTTAATTAACTAATACCAGACGGGGGATACCAAACCATAATGGGAAAGTATGATTCATTCCTATGCCACCAGTCTGGAACTATCTATACTGATCTTCAAGGAGACAGGTGTATGGTTGGTACTTGGGGGACAGAGTAAAGAGCCGACACAATCCCTGTACCTTGCACTGAACTCCCAGTATACTCAAGGAACAAGACAAACACACAAGAAACCATTTGGAAGTGATAGAAATTACCAAGCTTCATGGTGACCAGAGGTTGAAAGTGGGGCTGAAGTTGGGAGAGATGTACTCAGATCCCTCTGGAGCACTTCCCCTTACATTGTGACCCTCAATTTGTCCTATTCCTGTTTTAGAGATCTAGAACTTTTGGGAGGAGGGGCAACCTTTTACCTGTAGGGCCCTTGACTACCAGGACCAATATTGCTTTCTTTTCTCCTTCCCTCTAGGATGTCAAAAGTACCCTGGAAAAGTAAGTGATCCTTGCATCTCTTTGAGTGAGTTAGGTCTTGGCATAGAGACTTCGGGGTACAGTAAGGATTTGGGGAAATAGGATAGAAAAGTCATGCAGCGTCTGGGTAAGATATGGGTTCATTGCATCCATGAAGCCAGTTAGAAAGCAAATCCGGACTAATTGTCTCTTTCCTTTTCCCCTTTGAGCATCAGGATATCTTTGTTAAGGAAGATACCAAGATAATGTAGAATCAGATTCTACCTGTGCCTGTGTATGAAATTGTGTCCAAACAAAGTGGAAGGAAGAAGGAGTTGGGAGGGAGGAGGGTGATTACCCATTCGCACAATATGCCCAGGACATTTTGGGACTCATTCTCAAGATAAAGATCTGTCCAGGGGACTATACGCTCTCCATAAATTGGCAAAAGAAAGCAAATATGAAAGTACTTGTCCTCAGGGAGGAGGGAGAAAATGGGAGGATGAAGAATTATAGTTTCTCCCCAAAGATGTCAGCATCTGAATACTTACACGGCTGGAGCTTCCCCTGACCCTGCCCTTTCTTCCCCTATCTCCCTATCCATCCTAGATGTGAAAAGGTGAAGACCATGGAGGTGACTTCAGTATCCATAGAGCTGGAAAAGAACTTCAGCAATTTCCCCCGACAGTATTTTGCCCTAAGGAAAATCCTTAAACAGCTAATTGGTGAGTTGTTCCCAAAAGAAAAGTAGCAGAGGGAATTAGCAGAGAGAAGTCTTTAGGTCCTACTTTATCTGGACTTCAGTTATCCAGCCTGTCACTTACATGCCCAGGTCTACACCTACCCCTTTACCTGGCCTTCAGTCACTCTGAGTCACAGAACTCAAAGTGAGGAGGCTTAGGTGTCACCTACTCTTAGGCTCTTGCTTTTCTGACTAGGGGCCCAGAAAAGTTGTCCCCCTTTGAGAGGGAAAGGGAATGTCATTAATATTTATTCAGTGAAAATAATTATAAACAAGGACCATTCCAGGAGAGCCTACACCTGGTCACTCTACCCCTAGACCCTGGCAATGTCTTCTCTGTGTCCTTCTTAACACTGTCCATTCTTTCTGGCCCTTGACTGGTGCACCTCTGCACAGTAGGACACATGATGATGTTCGGGTCTGGAGGGAAGACCAGGCAGAAGCCTCAACCACCAGACCCTTGGAAAGTCAAAAGAGCATTACCAGCTTGTTTTAGGGCCAGCAGTGAAGCCAGTGTGCCCTCTCCTCTCAGGTGACACCATGGATTGAGAAAGTTAACCCAACCATGGTGTCTGGGGCCTTTAAGGGAACAGGCTCTGTGAGGCAGGCTGGCAGAGCGAGGCAGGGGCATTTAGCTATTCCCGTCCTCATCTAGCTCCCAACTCTGGCTTCTCCCGCCAGCGGATGTGACCCTGGACCCTGAGACTGCTCATCCCAACCTAGTCCTGTCAGAAGATCGTAAAAGCGTCAAGTTTGTGGAGACAAGACTCCGGGATCTCCCTGACACACCACAGCGTTTCACCTTCTACCCTTGCGTCCTGGCTACTGAGGGTTTCACCTCAGGTCGACACTACTGGGAGGTGGAGGTGGGCGACAAGACCCACTGGGCAGTGGGTGTGTGCCGAGACTCTGTGAGCCGAAAGGGCGAGCTGACTCCACTGCCTGAGACTGGCTACTGGCGGGTGCGGCTGTGGAATGGGGACAAATACGCAGCTACCACCACGCCATTCACCCCTTTGCACATCAAGGTGAAGCCCAAGCGGGTGGGCATATTCCTAGACTATGAGGCCGGCACACTGTCTTTCTACAATGTCACAGACCGCTCTCATATCTACACCTTCACTGATACTTTTACTGAGAAACTCTGGCCCCTCTTCTACCCAGGCATCCGGGCTGGTCGGAAGAATGCGGCACCACTTACCATCAGGCCCCCAACAGATTGGGAGTGACAGGTAGGGACATGGGAATGACTAGGATGAGGCAGGGTCAAGAGCCCACGGGCCTTCCTTCCTGTGACCTGCTGGAACATCTTCAGTTGTGAACCATCTGGGAGAAACACCTTGGTTTCTAGAATGGTTTATGTGGAGGAGTAGGTAGGACTGGGCTGGCGTGAGAACACAGCTTTGTCACCTTCCTGTCAGAGTGAGGGACTGGTTCCCAGAGGGATTATCTCCCCTGACGTCCATCAGGTTTTCTATTGCACAAGGACCGGCTGGGAAGGAAAAAGAGGCTTTTCCAGAAACAAAAAATCTGAGAGGGTCTGATGTGCTCAAACCAGAGAAGGAAACAAACCCTGTATGTACTTTTAGGGCATTCTTTGGCCCAGAATAGTCTTATTTCTTGAAGAACACAGGGGTATTGTGTACCTCTAGATTGAAATACAAATGAATGACAGTCTCGTGGGTCTAGAAGTTGAGGAGTTTTTCCAAGTGCAGAGATTGGCAACAAGAAAATTAGAAAGAAAGGGAAGGAGGCAAAAGAACAGATTCCTAGATATTAATGAAGGAGAGATGGGTTTTTTTGGTCTTCTAGTCCCAGAGTAAGGTTGCCATTGTGAGTAGGATTGGCCAGAGGTCGGCATGTGGGGAGGAGATGCTTGAGAAGGACAAAAGAGAACCCAGGTCCTTGTCTCATCCTTCAGCAGAACTGGCTTATCGCCTGCCTCCTTAGAATTGATTGTCTCCAAGAAGTCGGTCACATTACTCTTCAGAGGTAAGGTACCAGAGAGCCTTCAAGACACACTAGTGAAAGGGCAGCTTTCACTACTTTCCCAAGAGAACTTAGAAAGGAGAGAGACAAATATTAGATAAAAGAGAAAAGTATTTCTATCCAAAGCTCTGGCCTTAAAGAATGTCACAAAGTAGTTACTCCCATGTTGACAGCCTTGTTGCCTGGCTAAAGTGTCCAAGCCAGAAAGGGAGAGAAAAATGGAGTCTTCCTGACACTGAGGACAGGGTAAAAGAGGGTGGTGTGTGTAGGGGGAAGGGCCAGATGCCTGTGTGCACCTGGCCTGGAACTGGTGTTCACAAGACCCAGTCTTCTGCTTGTTTGCTGCCATCCTTCACCATTTGCTATTTCCTCTATTAGGGAATGTAAATCATTTAATGTTAGGCCAAAGTATACAACCTGTAGGGCACATATGTTATTGAAAAAGGTGCAGCGATGCCAAATGACCTGAAATGATTCAGACTGTCTGCTGCTGGGTAATCAGGCTCACAGAAGATTGGGACAAGAAACTGCAGTTGATTGGGGACATCTCACTTCCTCCCACCACACTTCCTCCCACCACCTTAACGGGACTTTGTCCAGACTCTCCTCTTACCTTTGTGCCTTGACTGTGGTTCTTTGTGGCAAGATGCTTTGGTTTGTAAAACAATACGGAACAAAGGATCCACTGAAGTGACCTCTGTGTTGTGTGGTAATTTGACAGTAGCCTCTCTTGGTGTGTAAGAACCACTGGGTATTAAACATGCATTTCCTGGGCCTCACCCTCATTGATTGATGGATGTCTGTACTGGGCCTGGGCATCTTTGTTTTAAGCATACCATTTTCATTTAAGTCTGGAAATACTTGTGAAAGTCACCCCAGAAGAGGTTTCAGCCACTTCCTCTGAGCTGGAGGCCTGGTTCCCCAACCAGCCCGATGGGGTGTGAGAGGGTGAGAGACCTCATCAGGCCTACCTTAGGCTACTCTCTCCATCTCAGGGTTCATTTGTGTTCTGTCCTCCAGCTCACATCCCTCTCTTTTGACCTAAGGAACTAGTGGTCATTAACTATGAAGCAGAGGTAAACCCAGGAGGCCAAACGGTAAAATGGGAGACAGAAAGAGGTCACAGTAAGGGATTTGTGATCTCTCTGTCTGTTGAGGGTGGGGTATAGTTTCAGGGGCCAGAGATACTGTTGAAAGGTTTCTGTGCTCCAGTGCCTAAAACCAGGAGTTAGTGAGGATCACCTACTGTGTGTTTGTTACTGCATAGCAGGAAAGGTGTTTCCGTGGGTAAGTGGAAAAGAGCTGTGCTTTCTGAGAGCCAGGAGCCCTCTTCCTTCCCTCCACCACCTTCATGATCCTTTCCAGTTTCACTCACACTGGCACTAGTGTATTTTTGAATGTATAACTTCTCTTCCTTCTATTTGTAGATCTTCCAGGCATCTGCCTTTGGCTTCAGGAGAGTAGTGCAGGAGGTCTAGTTGGGTATTAATTGCACAGAACCATCTCCCAAACCTATCTGCATAAAGAGACCAGTCTTTTGTCCTAAGAAGATGTAGCAGTTTAAGATCCTCCCTGTTCCACTAGCATCTCCAATGTCCACCTAGTAAAATGATTATAGGCTTGAGGAAGACTAAAAGGAAGCCAAAACTCATAACGAGCTTGAACTGCTGAAGGGTGGAGGGAATGGGTTTACAAACAGGTGGGTCTGTGAGACCGCGGCGTGGCGCCAGAGTAAGGACCACTGGGGAGCGCCTTGCAGGCCCCAGAAACTACACTTCCCTGGAGGCCTTGCGCTGACGCTGGGGGCGGGGCTACCTGGGGGCGGGGTCTGCGGGCAGTCCTGTTTGGGACGCTAGCGGCGGCGATGGTGGGACCGGTGAAGGACCGCGAGGCTTTCCAGAGGCTCAGCTTCCTGTACCAGGTGAGTCAGCGTAGGGGACGCACGGGTAGGGGTCCTGGTGCCGCGGGCTCCTGAGTGACCACAACTCTACCCTAGGCCGCCCACTGCGTCCTTGGGCAGGACCCAGAGAATCAGGCACTGGCAAGGTTCTTCTGCCACACGGAGAGGACCATAGCGAAGCGGCTCGTCTTGCGGCGGTGAGACAGGCGCGGAGCCTAGCTCTGGGCAGGACGGGGACGGGGATGAGAGAGGGAGAGCTGACCTTTGGACCACCTTTCCCCTCCGCCCCCAGGGACCCCTCGGTGAAAAGGACCCTCTGTCGTGCCTGTTCTTCTCTCCTTATCCCAGGCCTGACCTGCACACAGCGCCAGAGACGTGAGTGCTCCTGTCGAAGTGGGATGATTGAGAAGCATGGTGGGCTGGGGGGCGGGGTGGGGGGGGGAGGCGGGGGCTGTCGAGCGAGTGACCCATTCCTCGGTTTAAATAGGTGTCTGTCGTGGGATTTACAGGAATCGGCTTTCTCCAGTTCTGAGTTAAGGTGTTAACTACATTTGGACAAGCTAAGGTCTAGGCAATAGAGAAATGTTGCTGTAAGAGGCAACCTAGCTCGTGCATAATAGACATTCTTGGCATCGTGGAGGACGTGGTCCCCATCACTATTCATGCAACAAGTATTTATTTTTCTAAGATGTGTCAAGTATTGTGCTAGATTCATTATTCTCATTGAAATTATAGTCTGATGGGACAGACCACGATAGAAACAATTAGCATAGTGTAGAAAATGCTTTAATTGGGGAGTTCCCTGGTGGTGTAGTGGCTTAAGGCTTCGGTGCTGTCAACGCTGTGGACTGGGTTCAATTCCCAGCCAGGGAACTACCCACATAAAAGAGAAAAAAAAGAAAATGCTTTAATTGGGGGAAAAGAGTGCTAAATGACTTACGCCAGTGGTGGCGAGACTCCTAAGAAGGGGGAGTGGAAGATGGAAATTCTAGGCCTGTGTATTGACTCTGAGATGAGAGCTTGTGGCATTCAAGAAAATGAGAGTTTAGGGGGCATAAGACATGGCTGAAGAAGGAAACAGGGCAGATCTTGAAGGGCCTTGTGAAGGAGTTTGGACTTTTATCTTAAAGAGTACCAAGAAACTAATAATTTATGTAGGGCCCTGACACTATCAAATTTGTATTCAAAGTGGGGAGGGGTGGAATTCCTACTAGAAAACAGTGAAGGCAAAACTGGGTGCAGGAGGACTTTCTGTGTCCTTATCCTCGGCCCTCTCTTCCTTTTCTCCATTTTTACCCCAGGCTGCAAGGGACAGCGCTGGACAGTACAGACATGCCTAACATGCCAGCGTAGCCAGCGCTTCCTCAACGATCCTGGGCATGTGCTCTGGGGAGACAGGCCTGAGGCCCAGCTGGGGAACCAGATAGGTGAGAGATGGTGGACAGAAATGGGGGGCGGGGGTATTCCAAAGGGATGGGGATGATGGGGAACGTAAGCTTGAAGAGAACACATAGGTGAAATCTGGGTTGGTGTGAAAACTACCACTGTCTTAGAAAACTCTAATTCTGCTCACCTCTCCAGATCTCAAACCACAACAGCTCCTGCCAAACACAACCCATCCCTTTCCAGCCCACCTTCCTGAGGAGAAAATGCAACCTCAAGCTCCAGTCACCAGTGATGGATTCACCCTATCTCCCAAATAAAGTTTAATTCTGTTTCACATTGGTGATTTTGTTCTTATTTCAGCTCTTTAATTCCATTTTCCTCAGCTTTTGTCTCTATTTCTCTGGCACAGGCTACCCTCTCCCTTGTCCTTTGTCTTGGTTATCCTCCTAGTCCCACCATTCAGGGAGATCCAAATTCCATAGACCACTTGGCCCTATTAAGAAGCTCCCATATCCGAGACCCTGACTCCAGTGCCCCTGCATCCTGCTTCTCAGCGCAGTCAACGCCACATTTGGAACTCAGGCCCTAGGGTTGTGTGCAAGGGTGCAAGCCTTCTTAGGGCATCCCACACTGAGGTAGCCCTGACTATTGACTACACAGACTGCTAATGCCCAGATGCTATTCTTAAGTGAGGAAAAGAAATTTGGGGGTAGGAAAGATGGGCTTCAGATCTTGTAGTCCCACTCACTCCAGAGCTGGTCTTTTCCAGTCTCTAGGTTTTCTTCTGTAAAATTCTAATAAGGGAAATTGTACAAACCCAAACTAACAAGGTCAAAGTTAATATCAACACTGACAAAAATGGGGTGCACTCCAAAACATGACAGATGATGTGGACTAGCAATAAATTACCAATATCATAGAAGAGCCCCTGGATCTCATCAGGCTAAGCTTAGATGAATGAATTTATGTGAAGATGAGAAATGACAGCTTTAAGGTAGATTACATGCTTACGATCCAACATTTAAATATGATACTGAGAAATGTGGAAGAAACTATGACTACTATAGAAATTAATGAAGAGACATACAGAGATACATAAATCAACAAAACAGAATATTCTGATGCTCTTTGTCCAGGAGATGGTGTACTAGTTACCCCTCCATTGAGAGTTGGCTGAAACATAGAATTTACCCTATATGGAAAATAGGAGACTGTATGATTGCCTTTTTAAATACAGAAGATAGTGTAAAAAAAAAAAAAAAAAACCTACATAAACTTTAATACTAAGAAATGACCAAGGGTTCTTCCACTCCTGAAATGAGTTGATTTACGGATGACTTAACAAATTCTTAAGCAAAACCGCGTTTTTATTTTTCTCCATCCCTTCCAATAAATGTGATTACCAAGATGGCAACACTTTATCAGGAGTTGATTTGCTCCATTGTTTTTTTCTGATAATTCCTGATTTTTTAAAATTTAAATTTGATGTTTCCTGTTTTTTAAAAAAATGGGGTACAGGGGTTCCCTGCTGGTGTAGTGGCTAGGCTTCAGCACTCTCAACGCCATGGCCTGGGTTCAATTCCCGGCCAGGGAACCACCTAACAAAAAGGGGTACATTCTTGACTTGTCCCTCTCCCTCTCATACCCACCACAAAACAGTCCCTAAGAGCTGTCAACTCTGCCTCCTAAGTACCCCATAAAACTATTTCTCTTCTTTCCATTTGCCACTACCTTAATTCTGGTTTCTTGTTCTTTCCCTGGAATTGCTGCAAAAGCTCCTCATCTCTCCCTTCTGAACCAGTCTGCACACCGCAACAAGTAATCTGCAGGCACAAACCTCTTCTACATCATCTTAGGTTCTTCACTGTTCTCTGGATAAAGCCTACATCTTTCATATGGCTGACAAGGCTCAGCAAGGGCTGGACTATGTCTACCCTTCCAGCTTCACCATTCATTCCCCACTTCTCTTTGACCCTCTGGAATCTGGAATGCTCTTCCCCTCTCAGTGCCTGACTAGCTGTCTTCAGGCCTCAGCATGGACCTCTGTTCCTTCGGGAAGCTTCCTCTGACTCACACAAGCTGGCTTTGCTGCCCTGTTGGGTGTTCCATACTTCTTTACCACAGACAGATTTTTCAATCCTATGTAACTTGCTGTACAAGCACAGCTCCCAGCCCTGTCCGTTACTCCTTCCTGATCAGCAACCCCATGCCCCTCCTATAGAGAGCCAGTGCTACCCCATGGGACCCTGTACCACCCTTCTTCCTGCACTTGTCATACTTTGGTAGTTGTCTGTTTCTCCAATAAATTGTGAGGTCCACAAAGAACCGTTTCTGTATCACCACTTAGCAGTAACTGACAGACTAATTGCTTGACAAATGTTTGGTGAGTGAAATAATCATTGGAGTGATCATAAGTTACAACCACTTTGGTCATGACAGTTCAAAGGACACATACAAAATAATTCTTTTCTAACTTACATAGTACTGTAGAATTATTGCATTATTACATTATTAGTGTCTGGCTTTTCCACTCCTTGAGGTCTATGTCTTGCTCAATTTTTTGTCCCGGAACTCAGCATGTCTAGCACATAGTTTTCAGCCAATTTTTGGTGAGTATCAGTGATTATAATGAAGAAACAGAGGCGCAGATAATCAAACTACACAACTACTTTGTCTCAGAAGCATGACTAGAACTCTGGAAAAAGAAAAGCTTGGAAGGAACTTGCTCAGTGTTTAAATGGAACTCCAGCATCAATAAGATACACTGGTTTCTGTCCATGAAGAGACTAGCTAGAAGCTATGGGAACCATCAGAGCCCAGGACCTCACAGTGGGCATGACCCAAGGAAGAGGCCAGTGAGGACAAGGGTCCTGGCAATTTCAGTATGTAGGGGAGGGAGCTAGACTGCTGGTTTCCTTTGTGCCTTTTAGCATGGATCTCAGCCTGAGGCACTGGTGTTGGACTATTATTTGTCCTCCACCCAGCTCTGTTAAGATCATTCTTTTCCTAGTGTTACTTTCCTACTGACTGTAGTCATTGGCAGGGACCTAGGAAGACTCATTTACAGTCTAGCCTTCAGGGATGTTAAGAGTTGCCTCCTTCCAGGTTTTCAGCATAAAATACCCCCTCAGCTTTCCCTCCAGCTCCTGGCCTCAAATCTTCATCCCCTGATGACTCTCCCTATGGCCCCTACTGACACTCATGAGACAGCAAAAGATAAAGTCAAATTATCATTTTCCTCCCTTTTTCCCATTTTCTGAGATAACTCCAATACCCCCACCCCACTCCAGCAGCAGAGAAGTCCCCTGAGCCTCCTGAACATCACAGACCCTTAGAGGAAACCAAGCTGGATTCCCTTTCTTCTGTCAGAAGACCCAGCCCTGAGGCTAGAGAGCCTGAGATGGAAGATAGGCTTTTCTCTCAGCCTGTACTTTTTCTCTTCCAGCACATTCTGGGCAGCCTGCAAGCACACTGACATACTGGCAGTATTTAAGTTCTGCACTGGAGTCCCAATTCCAAGACTTACATCCTCATTGAGACCAATGGAGACAGGAGCCTGATGGAATGTGTGGCTCCAACACCCCAGCCTTTTTTGCTCCTGGGTTGACAGGCCTCTGCTGGCATTACAGACCCGTGAACCAGGACCTGAATGTGATGCTTAAGTGAAGGAAAAAATCTGGTTCTGCCCCTTCTCCTCACCCCTACATCCAGTTGGGTCGACTTTCCTACCACCCAACCCAGACAACACTGTGGCAGCCAATAAAACAAAACCCATTCTTTCTTTTCTCCAAGAGTTAAGTCTAGGAGCTTGACAAGGAAAATACACAGCAAAGCCAGACGTGTTGATCACCGCTAAAATGCACAGGACACCGTAAGATGGCTCAGACCCTGCACTGGGTCCCCTTGGCTCCATTCCCAAACCAGGGAAAACAGAGTTCAGGAGACTGGTTCTGTACCCTCCCCTGTGAATTTCATACACCCTTAGTGTATACAGGCTTTTAAGTAATGAAACTTAACACTATACTTAAAGGGCTAGTCTGCTCAAATAATAAATGTGTATGCTATTTGTTTGCCAGTAATTAAGACTCTACTTGTACACATTTAATCGACATTTTCACAACCATTTAGTCTTAAACATTCTCATCAACGGGAAGTTCTAAAATTATACTGTATGAGTCCCAAGAATTTGGAAAACATTATAAACCCTTCTTAATCCAAAAGCTTAGGTGCCTAATAATGGGGTCTTGGTCATGGCTAGGCTACAAATATAAGTCAGGCCCTATGTGTGCACCTTTATATGCTCAGAGCTTAGTCAGATCCAGACACACAGTCAGTTCTCAATAAATATTTGCTAAATTTGAATAAATCCTGTAAAGATCTCACTTGGAGACATCAGCTGTGATAGCTCTTACTGCTTCTTCTCCCCAAGCTCCTGGTATAACCCAGGTCTGGCAGCAGGGGGCACACAGGGCTGCCACTCAACTCTGAGGGAATGGCACAAACTCCAAAAGGGATTAGCTTCAGACCAAGCATCAAAGGCCTGAATGCCCTGCCCTCCCCATGCTGATACTGGCAGAGAAGGCAGAGATAGCAGGTTTCAGGGCCTTAGAATTCACTAAATTAACTCCTAAAAGAACTTTTCCTTCATGAAGGGAATGCATGAGAAAAGGGAAAAGAGAAGCTTCCCACAGCTGTCAGTCCGAAACAGCTGCTCTCAGCTCAGTCCATCTGGGGAAGGGGCTACAAAGCAGACCATCTTTATTCACAATCGGGGTGGCAGAGGAGAGGTACCCCCAGGTCAGTCCAAAAGCAAAGACACTGGCACAAGGCAGGACCTCAGCACTCGTCCTCGCCCAGCAGGGTGTACGGGTTTCTAGATGCCAGGCTAGACCCTGGGGCTGAGGTCGGGGTGTCCTCATCACCTTCCCCCTCCTCATCCGCATCCCGGTCTTCCTCTCCCTCCTCCTCACAGGAGCTGCTCAGCTCTTCCTCCTCGTCCTCCTCCTCATCCCTGTCACCTGATGGCCCCACCCGACCCTGCAAAACCTCCAGCTCCGTGGTCTCTGGATGGGACTCCCAGGTGCCTAGGGAACCAGAAAAAAAGAAAAACAGAGGAGCGTTTTGGACAAGGACTGAAGCCAGAGAAAGATGGGGAAGAGGCAAAGACCAAGAATAATTTTTACAGCTACTGGCATCCATTCATTCATTCAACACCCATGTGCTGGGCACTCAACAGTCTGCACACGTTAAGTCCAATCTCTGTCACCACCTTGCCATCCATATGGTTAAGGGGCATCCATAACCCTGCAGATAAGGGCCCCTCTTAGAGATGCTCAGGAACACAGAGCCGACCGGGAGGCCTGCCCCTCACACTGTGTGCCCACAGCCCACACCCTTCTGCCCACAACAGCAGGGGCTGGAGACACAGATGGCTGCCGACCTTTCTGTTCGCTGTAGCCCGGGGGTTGAAAGCACAGGCTGAGGCGGCCGTCCAGTGCCAGCCGCAGGAGGCTGTTGGCCGCTCGGTACACGTCGTTCCGCGCCGTCCTGGCTGTCTTGTAACCACGTTTTTCTGCCCAGGCTGGAGGGAGAAAAGAATGTGGAGGCACCCATTGAGCCCTCTCCTGTAACAGTCCTTCTGGTTTTCCCACAACGTTCCAGGCCAGGTCTTGCTGGCCCTGTGACAGAAATCTAGGGGAGTGGCCAGCTGTTAGGTAGGTGGCAGAACCTCTGAGAAGAGATAAGGCAAAGTAAAGGCACAGGTAGGAGCCGGGCACATGGGACCCACCTTCACAGATGTCCCAGGCACACCACGGGTGTTCTGCTGAGGGGTCCTCAGCCTCAGGGTGCCGCAGGTGGAGCAGGGTGTGCACGGGTACCCGGGAGGCCAAGTAGCCCACAGCAGTGTATGGCTCCTGGATTTGGGCAATGGGGTAGATGCCCGCCAAGACCTGAAGGGACAAGAATGCTCAGCACCTTCCTCCATCTCCTGCCCTCCCCTCCCTGGCCCCTATGCCCTCGTACCTGCAACTGCTTGGGCAGAAGGGATGGGAATATGAGGCCCGGGCAGTCACACAGCTTCACGGATGGCGTGAGGAAGTAGGTCTGAAAGTATCGGGTGTGGCCAGGGGTTCTGGAGACACTCACAACCTTCCGCCCCACCAGCCCATTGATGAGTGAGGACTTTCCCACATTGGGGAAACCTGAGGAAGGCAAGGAAAGTAAACATCTGATAGGTCTTTACCCTGCAACGGGAAGGACATGGCACTGTATCTATAGATGAAAGGGGACCAAGGCTCAGAAATTTAAGGAAGCAGTTTAACATGCAAGTTACAAATCAGGCCCGGGCTTGCAGGCCTGAATCCTGGCCTCTGCACCTACCAGCTTTGTGACCTCAAGGCAACCAACTTAACTTTCTGGGCCTGTTTACTCATTTTACAATGCAGATACTTCCAACCTCAGTGATCAGAATTAAATGAGAAAACACATTGTGGTTCAGTGTCCATCCCGGGAAGACACACTCCTCATGACTATCGTAAGCTCCTCAAGGAGCCCTGGAACCCTTGGGCTCAAGGCCACTTATCACCACACCACCTTCACTCCTACCAGCTGGAGTATCTACATAGACCTGCTCAGCACTCAGGCCTCTCAGTTCCAGGATGTCCTGTACAAAGGAGGATTCCTCCACCCCAGCTCAGTCACCCACTCCCGTGGTCATGCCCTGGACCCTGTCGCTTCACACTGGAAGCATCCCGCTCTCTGCCCTGACTCCCATCTTTCCCGATCACCATTCTGACTCCCCCATTTCAGTAATTTCCTGCCCCTAACTCTACCACAGAAACACTATTCAATATCATTACCCGACTCATGCCCTCACTTCCCTTCTTACCCGACTTGGATTTCATGATCCCACTCTACACCAATCCCTTTCATTGACCTTGAAACCCTGGTCCCACCTCTTGCCTCCCCCTTACTCACCTGGCAAAATCCCAACCCTGTAAGATGCAACTCTTGCCCATTTAGCACCTGCACCTGAGCAGCTAACTACCTGGGGAAAGATGCACCACCCTGTGGAGAGCGTTCATTTATGACTCACTAAGGTGTCTCCCTTCCGAGGGAGGAAGGAAAGGAGGGAGCAAACAGCCCTCCTCTTACAACCCCCACCAGCCCCTTTTCTCTGTTCCTTTTGTAGTGAAACTCCTTCAAAGACTTGTCTATTTTGGGGCACCACTTCATGACATCTTCCTTCTGACTATGAACTGTAACATACACAAAAATACATAAAACATAAATATGCTAGATGAACCCCGTAACACCTATCCCTGGGCCCACACGTGACACGTCCTCAGAGGCTCATTTGTCATGTGTGGGGGGGTTGGGGGGGGGTTGGGGTGTGTGTGGTGGTTCCCAGGCTGGGAGTCAAACCCAGGCCGCAGCATTGAGAGTGTCAAAGCCTAACCACTACACCACCAGGGAACCCCCATTTGTCCCTTCTTGATCATAACCCTCTCCCTCTGCGCATGTGAGCCTTATCCTGAGTTGTAAGGGATTCCTTTGCTTATTTCTTTTTAGTTTTATGACGTGTGTATCCCTCAATGATGCCATTCAATTTTGCAGCTTCTGAACTTTACACAAGTGGAATTGTGCACCATGGGGACTGCTGTGTCTGCCTCCTGTCCTGTATGTTATGTGAGCCTCTGGCATATTGTCCGTTCTCTCGCTAGCCGGCCCCATACCCCTCTCTGGCTTTCTCTCCTCCACTCCACTGAAACCACTCATCTTCACATTGTCCACTGAGCAATCTCCATTCTCACCTCACTGGACTTGTCAGCAACATTTGAAACCGCTGGGCCCTCCTTTCCTCTCCAAACAGTTTTTTCATTTGATGTCTGGGCCACCCTCTGTTTCCTCCTTCTCTGCCCAGTCTCTTAAGTGCTGACTTGGCCTCCTCTTTCCACCTACCCCTTCTCCCAACTCTCATGCAATCCATGGCTTTACATACCATCTATATCCACTAATGGCTCCCCAAATTTAAATCTCTCCCAAATTCAAAGTCAAGTACTCTTCCCTAAGCTCCAGGCTCCTACACCCACTGCCTAGTCAACATCTACACCTGGGATATTTAAAAAGAATCTCAGGGGTTCCCTGGTGGTGTAGTGGTTAGGCTTTGGCACTCTCAACGCTGTGGCCTGGGTTCAATTCCCAGTCAGGGAACCACCCCCAAAAAAATAAATAAATAAAAAGAACTTCAGATTTAATTCCTGAATCTCGAAAGCTTTCCTCCCCAAATCTTCCAAATCTGCTCCTCTCCCAATCTCCCATCTCAGCATTCCCAGCTGTTCAGTACACTGAAGTCCACTGCAACAGCCTGTCACTGTGCACACTGTTTCCTTCCTTGCCCACCTCCACATTTACTCTCCACTTGGAAAATAAATTTTCAAAAAAGGAAATCAGATCTTGTCATTCCCCTGCTCAAAACCCACCACTGGCTTCTCATCAGACTTAGAATAAATCCAAAATGCCTCCTCTTGGCCACGACCTTACATGGGGCCCCTTTCTGACCTCATCCCTGATTCTCTTTCCTAACTCCCATACTCCAATCCCCTGGCATGATGGCCATCCCCATCTCATCAAGCTCATCCCCATCTCAGGCCTCCTTCACTTACTGGCCCATTGGCCTAGAAGATCCCTCCCCTACATCTCCCAAGAGTCACATCTCCTCATTACCCCAGGCTCTTCTCAAGTCTTTCCCAGAGGACCCCTCCTCCTCTCCCAGTTGCTCTCTATCTCCTTTCATTTCCCTTAAATAATATGATTTCAAATGATGAATTGATTCACTCACAAGAAAACCAACCCTGTGAGGGTAGGGACTTTTCTGCCACTTTCACAATAGCATATCCATGCCATCCCTGGGACAGCACATGGCACCTGGGGCTCTGAGAATACTTGTGGGGTGGATGAATGAATGATAGCTGGAGGGAAATCCAAACTCAGGGCCGCCTAAGCCACAGAAGATGCCCTCCCCATCACCCCACTCCGAACACACACAAGTTCGTGCACAAGCTGCTGAGAGAGGGCACAGGGCCTCCTGGGAGGGGCAGCCAGGGTCAGAGGTCAGGAAAGGGAATGTCAGGCCGGCCCTTCCCAAGACAAAAAGGACACTGAAAGGCAAGTCAGGAGCAGTTCCAAGGAACCAACCACTCTACTCTGCTCCCCTTAACTACTTCCAGGCTAGACCTTTTGTGGTTCCAATGACACCTCAGTACTACAACATTGCCAAAGTCACTTCTCACCTCTCCCACCCAAAATTAAAAGGGGCCTTGGGCCATGATTAGACATCCCTCTCCTCTCCATCAACAGCAGAGACCATTCTCTGGATTAAGGGAAGATTCTCCATGACAGCAGACTTAAAGTGCTAAGACCAAGGAAGAAACTAATATTTAACTAAACTCCTATTACAATTTAATGACCACCCACTATGAACTAATTACTACAACTAAAACAGTTAATACATTATCAGTCACTTAGGTCAGTACCTAGCATATAGTACACACCATATAAATATTAAATTTTAACAATTATTATTACCATCATCAGTATTTATCAGGTTCTGTCTATACTCTTCTTCCCTTCATTCCCCACAGCCATCCTTTTAGGTGGGTATCAGTGTCCTCACTGTAAAAACCAAAGTACCTAAGACTCAGTGGGTAAATACTCGCTTGAGCTCCATGACTCAGGAGTGCCATGAGCCCCCACTACTGCAGCGGTCCCCCATAATCATAGGGCCTAGTGAGACCTCATCAGCTGCCCTGTTTTCCAAACACTGAGGCCACCACACATGGCCATCGCTTTCTCACCCACACAGCCGATGGTCACCACCCCGTCCTTATAACGCTCCCGGGCTGGGCCAGCCGGCTCCATCGCTGCATCAGTCTGCTGCTCCACCAGGACTGCTGGTCCATCATCCTCTTCTTCCTCATCACCAGAGCCATTACCCAAGGTGGCCCCAGCCACATCCCGGGCAATCTTCTCCCGCCAGCTGCTCAAGTCCACTGTTCAGGGAAGGAGAAAATGAAGAAGGTTCTTCCAGAGCCACTGTACGTGATGTAACTGGTGCTCTCTGGGTTGCACAGTGCCAACCTGCACAAGAGCCAACCCTCCTCAGCCCTCACGCAATGACACACTAGAATCACATGCATTTCTCTGAGTTTTCTGAACAGTCCTGGGAAGTCTGGAGGTAGCTACCGTGGGGATCCTGCCTACCTGCTGCCTCTCCAATCCCACCAAGTTGGTCTGCTCCCTCTTCTGTCCCTCCCTCTGGCCTCTCATCTGTATCCACAACAGAGAGGGTGACTTCCAGAAAAGGTAAGCAATATGACTCTGGGCCTTGGGTCTTCCCCATGGCCTTCCACATTACCCTGTAAGGAACACAAACCTTTCCCCGCAGTGATGGCTTCACAGGCTCTCAGCAACTGCTCCGGCCCCAGGACCCGAGTCCATCCTCGCCCTGACCTCCGACTCTTCTTCAAGACTGAGACCAGAGGGCACAAGAGGATTAACACACCCCATGTCTCTCATCACCCTTAGGTCCAAGATCAGATACCCTCTTGTCAACAAACTTCTCTGTCCTCCCCTATGTCCCCTGCCACCCCACCTCTCCCATGCTGCCCTCCTCATTGCCACTCACCACTACTAGGGTCCTGTGGGGTGCGGGGGTCCCGAGGGAAAGAGGTGAAAAGGACAATGTGGAGCTGGGGAAAGTGTTGGTGGAAATAATGCTTCCAGGCTACCACAAGGGCCGGTGGGGCCAGGTCCACCTTGTTCAGGACCAGCACCAGGGCCAGCCCGAGTTCTCCAGTCACGTACTCGTAAAGTGCTGGTGGGAAATTCACAACCTGGGACAAAGATGGTAAGGGGATGAGCAATGGGAGGTCAGCCCAGACAGAGTCCTCTGACTCCGGCTATCAACTCAGCAGGCATAGCACAGAAACAAGACCCTGGTGGAAGCAAATTCTGGGGCCAAAAGGGTAAATGGTCCAAACTGAACCAGGAAGACAAAGCAGAAATAATTCCCATGCATTCGTGCAGGAGTGTGTGTGTGGTCCTATTAAGGACCTCTAACCTAGTGTCCCTACAGACAGACCTCTCTTTCTCCCACTGCAGGACAACAGTGAAGTGGCAGAGCAGGCTCACACAACAGCCAGCCAGCAGAGTCTGGAGCCCTACCACCGACGACCCAACATTCCAGGTGAGTCCTATGCTCCAGGGGGAGCCCCCAGCTGTTCTCATGGAACCCCCTGGAGCTCCACTGTGGGACTTTCTATTGGTTTAACTCTGCTCAGCTGGGGAAAAGGATATGTAGTTGTTCATCAAAGGAATAAAGGAGAGTCAATTGGTCAGAGAAGGAATGACAGGCTGTGACATTGGTGAATAAGGGACTGAGTCCCCGATTGCAAATATCAGCATGGGGTAAAGGAGAATGGAAAGGAAGGAGGATATCTCTTTGTCACCCAAGGCATGCCTCCACCTTTGATCCCACAAGAACCTTCTCTATCTTTCCCAGCCTCACCCCAGTACTCACTGGATGTCGGATATCAGTGATAAGCAAGACGATGTCAGACATCTCCAACACTCGCCACAGCTGCCTCCACGTCTGAAACGACCAGGTCGATGGAAGAGAACCTGAGCCCAGACCAACTTGTCCAAGGGTCACCATGCCCTATTCTTGTCCCCATTCCATTCTCACCTCCAGATTGTGTTCAAAGTAGCTGAGTTTCTCTGACGTGTAAGCCCCATGAATCTTCCCAAGATACTCCTGGAAGCTCCGTTCCTCCTGACTCATTACTTGCTCTCTGGACATCTCATAGTTCCAAGGAGGACGTCGGGGAAAGTCCAGAACTGAAAAATAAAGTAAAGGTCCAAGTAATCTGCAGATAGTTCCAGGACTCCAGGGTGCATCCCAGACTCCTTCTTCCTCACAGTCAGCCTTCCCCCAGCCCAGTGCGTACCAGAAATAGCCAGCTGTCACTCACCAGAACCAGGCTGGTAGACGTCCCGGATATCCAGCTCCAGCACTTCCGCACTGACAGGGTGTAGCACCTGCTCCCGGGCTGCTCTCTTTCTCCTCTCCACCTCCTCCCGGCTGTCCCGCTCAAAATGCAACCGGTATCTAATGGGATAGGAAACACAGCATTCATTGCAATCCTGTGGCCACAAAAACTTCCCCTCATAGGCAAACAACTTTGCAAAGCTTTTCCTCCAAGGTTTGCCTCTCTGAGCAGGTCCTCCCTGAGTCCCCTTTTCACGCAATATTCAACCTTCCCCTAAGCCTTTCCCTTTTAAAAGCCAAAGTCTCTCGGCTCCTCCAGGAGGGAAGATGGGGGTCTGCCCCCACCCGGAACCAGAGGCCCGCGGAGAACAGGAGCATCCCAGCCACACCACCAGAGGCAGCCAGCTTTCCCCCACGCTCTGACTTCCTGGTAGGCTTGGAAAGCCGGGCCAGCGCCCCCCACCCACTCTCACCGATTTGGGTCACAGCCTCGCAAAACCAGCCCATGGGAAGGCTGCTGGTTGAGCCTACGGATGTGATGGGTCACAGACTCCCCGTCCGAGGTGTCTGTCTGCTCCTCCCGCCGCTCCCGGCTCCCGCTGCGGCTGTTGGAGCTGGATCGCAGCCCATCTTGAAGCCCTGCGGGGAGGAGCCGGTGACGCCAGTGCTGGCCAACTCTCAGGGGCCAAAAGACCCTCTCCGGGTTGATCTAGCTCCCCTTCGCCCCTGCCCACTCTTCTGACGCCCGATGCTCCCAGCCATCCAGCTCAGGACCATCCTAGATGTGCGCGGGGGTAGCCACTCCTCCTCCAGGGATGTGCTGGGATGGCGCCCGTTTGATCTGGAGGGATTCCCCTCCCCCAACTCTCCATCCTTGCCCACCCCTTCCATGTAGGGGGACTGGGGTGATGGAATCCCCCCTGCTGTGGCCCGCGCGCGTCCGAGCGTGGCCAACACCCCTCCCACGCCCCCCAGAGGTGCGGCGAGCACACCCGCTTTTGAGATGTGCGGGAACCCGAGCCCCGCCCCCTCCTCTCGCTCCCGTACTGACCTCGCTTCCGCTCCCGTTTGTCCTGCAACTGCTTCTTCTTCTGTTTCACACTGAAGGGCTTCTTTCTCGGCATGGCCCGGACCAGTCACCTGGCCCGCCCTCCGCTGAGCTCCCGCCGCCTCAACTGACTACACCCTCCCCGGGCAGCCCCCGCCGCAGGGGCCCAGGACCCTCGAGGGGGCGGGGCTAGACGGTGACGTCAGCGGCCGGGCCTTGCCGATTTGCCCCAGTAGCCTGGCTAGAAGTTCGAGAAAGAGGGGAAATACTGTCACTTCCCTACGGGAGCTAGACGAGATAATGAGGGGGGGGGGGGGCTCCCGGCACGTGAGAACCAATGGCACCGAAAGGGAGCAGCGACCGCGAAGGAGGCGCGCGTGGGAGGATCGGGCTCACTTCGTCACGGACGCTACCAACTCACGCTCGTAAGAGGGGGACGCGTGTCATCACCACCTGGCGCGCCTGGGAGAAGCTACCACTCACCTGGAGGGGGCGGTGGAGCGGGAGGCGGGTTCTACCACCTGGGGGAGAGAAAGGCGTGAACACGCCAGAGTTGCTTTTCAGCCCTGGGGCTTGACCTCAGTGAAAACCGAGACTGCGTGCCCGGGAATGGAGCCCAGTTGCTGCGTTACACTGGGGCAGGGTCAGAGGTCTTGAGGGGCGGTGGCGGTCTGAAGCGCCCTGGGCACCGCCCTGCTGAGACCAAATTCCTGGTGGGAAGGATGAAAAGGAGCAGGTTTACAGATCACAAGGGCAAGCGCAGGCAAGAAAGAAAACCCAGGCGGGACATGGACTTTTGGGAGAGAGGTCAGAGATCACGAAGTTGTGCCTGCAGCAGTTACCATAGTAACCGGGAACCGGATGTGGCGATCTTAGTGTGCGACAGCCCTCTTCTCTAGCTCTGCTGGCCCGAGAGTCTGACAACTCTACTGAACAACTGGGGAGCCGGTTGTGGAGTTTTATCAGCGAGGGGAGACAAGAGGAATTTTTTTTTTTTTTTTTTTTGCTTTTTGGTATGTGGGCAGCTCCCCAACTGGGAATCGAACCCAGGCCGCAGCACTGACAGCGACAGCGCCAAAGCCCCAAGCCACTACACCATCAGGGAACTCCCAAGAGGAATTTTTTTTAAAGGATTTATAGAAACGCAAAGAAAGGAAGGCTTGAGATTGTCTGGCAGAGACAGAGGGATGCAACTGACGTAAAAACCAGCAGCACAAAGCCTCCCCGCAGCCTCCCGAAAGTTAAATGACGGGCGCTTCAACCTCAAGTCCACGCCTCCCCGGAAGCGGAAGCAGAAAGTCTACGTGCCCCTTCCTCACTGCCCTCCAAATCCTGCGGTAGCCTTCGCCGCAACGACTTCGAAACGAAGGAAGCATAAGCAGCAGTAGCGGCAGCCGCCGCAGCAACTCCTAGTGCCAAAGCGGGAAAAGACTGAAGACGAAGAGGATGGAATTCCCATCGGTGAGAAGCCCGGGAGGAGTGTGCACATTCTGGTCAGTCGGTTCGAGCGAGGGGTTGGGGGCTGAAAAAGTGCGGGGGAGTGGGCGCCAGCGGAAGGAGGAAGGGCCTACGCGCCCTAGAGGGGATGAGGGGGAGTTGTCCCAGATGGAGCCCTGAAAGAAGTGTTCTTACTTGAACCCTCGACTGTGATAGTAACTTGTGTCCATACTTTCACAGGGAAGGTGGAAGTGTGCCCTCTAAACCGCACGGGTCGGGGGTGCAGTCTAATTTACCGGCAGTTAAAGAGAGGGGTGGAATTATCTCTGGATGTTTGGGATAGCAACATTGTCAGCGAAAGAGAAAACTGTACATATGCCTCCTGCATATCTCCTTTGACCAGTCTCCGTTTTTTGCAAATGCTGAAAACTTGTAGAGGAAAGAGCAGATAGATGGGGTGAAAACTTGTAACGTTGCTGAGAATATACCTGGTTTTACTGATTGGATTAAGAAATGAGTAGAACAAAAATATAAAAACAGAGCCATCAGTCCTTGAGTACATTATAATGACCATATTTTCATGTCTACTCTTAGGCCCACCCAGTCTTCTGGGCCCTTCCCTAATGGCCAATGGCAAGCCTGGTGACCCCAACTCAGGTGAGGAGAAAGAGGCCCTGATGTTTTGATTAGGTCCTGGAAAAGGGATTAAGGGTGGGACTAAAACCCAGGAAGGACTTAAAATCAGAAGATCAGAATCAGTACCCAAATGAGTGAAAAGATGTGTATTCACAGATTGGAAAACTCAGATGTTGTAAAATGTCGATTCTCTTTCCAAATTGATCTGCAGATTCAATGCGTTACCAGCTATAATCCCTTTGTGTGTGTGTGTGTGTGTGTGTGTGTGTGTGGCAATAAACATTCTGCATTATTATATGGAAATGCAAAGGATCAGGGTGAGAGATTGCAAAGACAGTCTTGAAGTGGGAGGGCTTGCTCTAAGTATTAAGATTTACTGTAAAACTATAGTAACTGTGACAGTGTGGTGTTGGCATAGTGATAGATGTACAAGTCAATAGAACAGCATAAAGAGTCCAGTAACAGGCCAACACATATATGGACACTTCACTTATGATGAAGATGGAACTGAAATAGTGGTCTTTTCAGAAATGGTTAGCTGAATTAATGGATATTTATGGTGGGGGATGAAATTTAACCTTCTATTCATACCATATGCAAACATCAAGAGAGCTCTAGATCTAAGTGTAAAAGGTAAAGAAATAGTTTTAGAAAAAATATGGGAGTTCCCTGGTGGTGTAGTGGCTAGGCTTCGGCACTGTCAATGCTGCAGCCTGGGTTCGATTCCCAGCCAGGAAACTACCCACATAAACAAACAAACAAACAAAAAAACATACCACTTGGAAATTGAAACCCTTGTTGTGCACTGTGGATAAGATTGTACAGTGGTGCAGCCACTATGGAAAACAGTATTGAGGTTCCTTAAAAACTTAGAATACTGTATGATCCTGTAATCCTACTTCTGGGTATTTATCCGAAAGAATGGAAAGCAGGATCGTGAAATATTTGCACACCCATGCTCATGGCAGCACTATTCACAATATTAGAGATGGAAGCAACCCAAATATCTGTTGACAGATGAGTAAACAAAATGTGTATGTATACAGTAGAATATTATTCAACCTCCCAAAAGTAAGACACTCATGGCACATGTTACAGCATGGATGAAACTTGAGGCAATTATGCTAAATGAAATAAGCAGTCACAAATAGACAAGTACTGTACGTTTACACTTATATGAGGTATCTAAAGTAGTTAAGTTCATAAACACAAAGTAGAATGGTGGCCATCAGGGACTGGGTTAAAGGGGGAAAGGAGTGTTGTTTAGTAGATATAGTTTCAGTATTAGAAGATGAAGGGAGTTCCCTGATGGTGTAGTGGCTTAAGGCTTCGGCGCTGGCGCTGTCAGTGTTGCGGCCTGGGTTCGATTCCCAGCCAGGGAGCTACCCATATACCAAAAAGCAAAAAAAAAAAAAAAAAAGAAGATGAAAAAGTTCTGGAGATCTGTCGCACAACAATGTGAATTTACTTAACACTACTGAGATGTACACTTAGAAGTAGTTAAGATGGCAAATTTTATGTTACGTGTTTTACCACAAATTAAAAAAAAAAACTTCACACTCAACAGAATGGCAAAAATGAAAAAGATTGACAATACCAAGTGTTGTCAAGGCAACAGAACAACTAACTGCTGGTAAGGGATATAAATTGGTTGAACCACTTTGGAAAAGAATTTATCTATTAAACTTGAGCATACATATACTCTAGGACTCAACAATACCTCTACTAGATATATACTCAACAGAAATGCTTATATATATGTAACAAAGACATGTATAAAATTATTCACAGCAGCATTTTTCATTTGTAGCCCCAAACTGGAATCCACCCACATGTCTACCATCAGTAGAATGGATAAATTGTTGTGTGTGCATGCAATGGGATACTACACTGCGATGAAAGCCAACGAACTCCTGCTATAGGCAACCTGGAGGAATCTCACAAACATGATGTTGAGCCAAAGGAGCCAGACACAAAAGAATGCAGACTGTATGATTCCACTTATGCAAAGTTCAAAAACAGGTAAAAACTAACCTGTGGTGCTAAAAGTCAAAACAGTGGTTACCTTTGGGGAGGTGGGTGGAGTAGTTGGGGAGGCGGGGCATAAGGGGGGTGACTTCTGAGATGCTAATAAGGTCCTATCTCTTCACTTGGGTGGTGGAAGCACAAGTGTGTTTACTCTGGTGATAATGGAGGTGTACACTTGAAATTGATGTATTTTTTGTATGTATAATGTACTTCAATAAAAAGTAAAAAGAAATCATGACTGCTTTTTCAAGAGTAAGCTGGCCATTGATTACCTTTCCATGGCGCTGTCCATCTCTGTTTCTAGATCTGCACAGAGGTCCTCTGAGGTCAAAGGGACCAGCGATCCTACCACTGCTGAGTCTCCCACCTCCTCTCCAGGGCAAAGGCCCAGCTTGGGGAGGCTCAGGCCCCAGGTCTGTCCCATATGGTTGTGGTTGCTGGGTGGTCAAAGCCGAGCCTCCCTTTCCCCGACCATGGTGGTCCCTCTAGGGGAGGCCTTCACAAAGAACAGAAACATCCTTGAAGGCTCAAAAGCTGGTCGCTTGTCAAAAATACCTGCCCCCACAAGGATAGACCCCAGGTTAAAGAAGGTGAGGTCCATTTTTATGCCTGTATATATTTAATATCCACCATTCCCAGAGTGACCATGACTTCTCTTTTGGGTTGCCCTTTGTCCTTCTGAAGCAGGAGTAGTCCTGAATGTTTTTTTCTCCCAGTCCTGAATGTTTTTTTCTGCCATTCTAAATTACTGGAGATGGTAGAGAACAGTAGATCTGACCACCCTATCTCTGCTTCCTGATACATTTGTTTTCTTTCTTATTGACATTTTAAATTATCTGATTTTTAATTGTTCACAGACAAATATCACCACCCTGTCTGCCAACACTTTGCCCAGAAGGGCTACTGTCAATAGGAAGATCTCTGCCTTCTACCACCCAGGTGTCAATGGACCTCTATGAGACTGCCTTCTCATCCAAGTGGAAGGAGACCTCTGTGACCTAGCGACTGTGTACTTCTGTGTAGCCCTGTGTTGGCTGCAGTGAGTTTGTTCCACCCACCACCCTCAGTCTGTGACGTTCACCACAGTGCAGCACCTCCCCCATTTGGGTTCCAGAGTTGTGTTTCATCACTGGTACATGGTATGCACTCTCTTCTGATTCAGTCTCCAGGGACCCCATCTCTGCTCCCTTTGCCCCCTCGATCCTCTCCCCCTGGCCAACTGACTGCTGCACAAGAAGTTTATTTGGTGTTGCTTCTTGTGCACCTGTCCACCCAGCCTCCTGTAGTGCCCTCCATTCTTGAGCCCTGGAACAGTTTCCTACCATTCCTTTCTAGCTGCTTGTTTTAAGTATCTTTTTTGTTTGTTTGTTTTTGTCTGTGTTGTTGTTTGTTTGATTGGGGCGGATATTTCCTTGGCTGGGAATCAAACCCAGGCCACGGCATTGAGAGCACTGAAGCCTGGCCACTAACTATATCACTAGGGAACCCCTTAAGTAGTTTTTTATTTACATGATCTCCCTACTTTTCATGTTGTCAACTGCTTTGAAATTCACCAGGTTGTCCGACCTGGGATCAAATTTGGATAATTGGTACAGTCAGTCACTCCATGAAAGGCTACTCTCCCTTTTGATTTCATGGTTTTTGCATCAGTCACATGGTGCTCGACATTGTGGTTTGTGATCACTGTGCTTTGTGAAACTGTGTTCCCCTTGCAGCCTTTCTCAGTGTCTGTGGCACTCTTGCGATCTCCTAGCACTGGTGTTTCTGCCAGAATGAGTGAGGCCCTTGGTGCTTTCTAGATTTCCTTGCCTCCCTGGTCCCTCCCCATTCATTTGGTGTCAGTTTTTCTGAGTTTGACATAAACACATGAGATGTCCTTTACAGCCTCTGAGGGCCTACCCCATCTCCCCTCCTGCCATTTTAGTTAGACTACGTCATTGTGAGGCTACCCACCTTTTCATTTGAATTCTATGAATCTCCATCTGGCCTGTGTTTGGGTGGAACCTGGACAGTACTGTCACCTTCCAGCCTTCTTCCCCTCCATCCCCAGTGCTGCTTTTCTGTGAAAACGACAGTGAACAGTCTCAGTTTTGAACTGGCCCTGAGGAAATGGGTCAGGAGTTGTGTGGGCAAGAGGGAGGGGTGAGAGCTGTTGGAGAACTGAAAGTTAATTTTTTTCAACATTTTTTATATTAGTAATAAACACAGTGGAAACAAGCATTTTCTCTAATCCCTGTGTCCCAGTCACCTGCAGGTGTATAGAAGGCTGCACTTGTTGGAGTCTATCTTTCCTTTAGTTCACACACAGTAGTGATGGAGAAAGTAGCTTAAGTTTCTTCCAGTCTGAAGGAACCAATGAGAGTTCCATTAGCCAGACCAGGCTGCATTTTGTTCGAAAGTAAAGTTCTGTAGGAGAAAGGAGAGGCTGCATCCACAGTAATTTTTATACATTTTGCCTGTACATGTAGGTTTGATGTTTATGGAGTAGTTAATGGTGAAGCTGTCTTTCATTCAATATCTGTAGAGTGCCTGTGGGCCAGGCAATGTACTAGGCACTAGAGTTAACAGCTGAAACCAATTAATTGAAAATCTACAGGGGAGACACAGCCATCAAGAAATCACAGATAATGTGTAACATTAACATCTGTCAATACTGCTGTAAAGAAGTGAGATGTGGGGTTCTCTGGTGGTGTAGTGTTTGGGCTTCGGCGTTCTCAAAACTGCAGCCTGTGTTCGATTCCCAGCCAGGGAAACACCAAATACAAATTAAAAATATAAAAATAAAAAAGAAGTGAGATGTGAAAGGGGAAGTATGTAACAAAGGGAATCTTGGAAGATGACAATTGAAGCAAGCTGAAGGACAGGCAGGAGGTGAAGTGGGAGAGTGGTAAAGGTAGAGCTATTTGCTAAGGGGTGGGAAGGAGGAGGCGAAGCAGAAGAAAGGAACTAGACCACCCGGGGCCTTGCAAAATCCCAGGATTTGGATCTTTTAAGAAGCCTTGGAAGAGTTTCAGGCAGGTTAGTATTATAGATTAGATTGGTTTTTCAAAAAGAATAATTTGTAATGCATGGAGCTGGCCAAGCTTGGAGTGGGGAGGTTAGAAAATTACTTCAGTAACCCAGGTGAGCCCAATGGGGCATAGTTTTTGGTAGTAGAGTTGGAGAAAAGTGAACTTTTGGAACTAAGGTCAAAATGAAAGTTATCTTAGGTTTTGGGGTAGTTTGGCTATCATAACTATGTCAAAAAGAAAGGTATTGGAAGAAAGGCAAAATGCCACTAATTTCCTTTTGGAGTGATTGAGGCTGGGCTGCTTTCCTTAAGACACTCAAGGAGAGATGTCAAGTAGGTATAGTTGGATATACAGGTTTGGTATTCAGATTAAAACTAGCAGAATAAATCTGCTGGTGGTGGTTGAAGCCATGACCATGGACAGATTTATTCACTAAATGCTAGCATTTTCTATGGCCCAATTGTAACAGAAACCAAAATTAGTCTTAAAGCTAATTAGAAAAACATAGAAGTTTATTTCTCTCATAAGTCCAGCAGTAGTCCAAGGCATGAGTGACAGTCATGTCCCTACAAGGTCCTCAGGTATTCAGAACTCCAGCTTTCAGCTCCACGGTTCCTGGAGTCAGGTTCTCTTATTCCCAGTCCAGAGTAAAGCTGTCATTTATTATTCCATGTTCCAAGCCTCAGGATGGAGGAAGGGCAGAGCACACCATCTGTCTTGGAGGAAATGTCCCCAAAGCTAACATGCAGCTTTCATATGCCACTAGCTACAGTATAGTCCTGTGGCCAATACCTAGCTGCCAGTGAGGCTTGGAAAGGGCCCTGTTCAGGCACCCATGTGCTAAGCAGAATGTTAGGCTCTCAGCAGGTAGAAACATTACTGTAGGATGGACATCTACCAGCCACTCCCTGCTAAAATCTGGGCTTGATAGAAAATAGGACAGTAAATGTCAATGCCATTTTAGCCCAAGGCCATCAGGAGCCACCTGTAGTTAAAGGTGGGTCTGTTAACTACAGAGGTTATCTCACTAAGGTGAGAGTTGGAAAAACAGGCTCAGGGTTTGTGTTAGGTGATCTGGCCAGGGTTGTGGGGAGGTTCAAGGAAGCAGAATCATTTTGAATTGGGTGCTGTCAGGAATCAGGGACAATTCTATGACGGCACATCTTAAATTCATCTAGGAGAGACGAATGAAACAGGGCTAAAGCTGTAACTGGTAATGAAAAAAAAAAGCCATCATTCATTGTAGCCATGAGGGGGCTCTTTGGTACTTAGGGTTTACAGTGATCTTGTTTTTGTTTGTGCTTAGACAAGATTATGAGCTTTATCTTCATTACTGTCAGAGTGACCTTGACTGACTTTGGTATTCTGTGAAGTTGATGTTCCACGTGAGGGCACCTAGGTGTGCATGCCAGGCCAGTTCCCAGTTGTCAGGAGCTGTTTTTCTCAAAAGTAAACAAATGAATAATTACAGGTTGTAATTAATGATATGAAGGAAATAAATGGAGTATTACATAAAGAATAATGGTTACAAAAGACCTGTCTGAGGAATCTGTAGCTAAAAATCACCCAGGAGGAGAATGTCAGGAGGGAAGAAAACAGGGCCCAGGACTGAGCTTGAGGAAAGCTGACATACATGACCAAATTAGGAAGGACAAGGATGAGCCTGACAGACATAAGGGATGGCAAGAGAGGTAGGGAGACATCTCAGAGTGCCACATGCCATGCTAAGTACCTCATATGTATTGTCTTATTTAAGCTTCACATTCACTCAATGAATAGTGCCTTCTCTGGGCCAGGTACTTTTTAGGGGCTGGGATGTAGTGATGAAAAAAACAAGATCTTTGCCCTGGTGGTAGTGATAGTCTGCTGAGGATGATAGACAATAAATACATGTGTAATACAATCTTAAGTAATAATAGCTATAAAGAAAAAGTGCAAGAAGACCCTGGAGAGCGACAGGTAAAAGAGAACAGGCCTAGATTACAACATAGGGGTTTTCTGAAGAGGTAACATGTGAATAGAGCCTGAAATTAAATAGAGCAACCATATGACTATCTCGGGGAAGTGCATTCCAGGCATAGGGAACAGCAAGGGCAAAGGCCCTGAGGCAGGAATGGGTTTGAGGCGTTCAAGTAAAACTATAAGGCCAGTGTGACTAGACTGGGAGAGATGAGGAAGTTCAGGAGACACCAGGTTGTACAGAGCCCTGGAAGCCAAGACAAAGCATTTGGATTTTATTCTGAGTTTTAAGCAAATGATTTCCATTTTAAAACTACTACTGACTGAAGGATAGACTTGAGAATGACAATAACAGCAGGGAGACCAGTTAGAAGGCTACTTCTATGGTCCAAGGAAAAGAGGTGGTGGCTTGGTCTGGGGTAAAGGTGGAGAGAAGTGAGCAGTTTTGGGGTATGTTTTAAAGTCGCAATTGATGGTAGCTCATCTTTTACTTTTTTTTGTTATTGTTGTTGGTTGATTGGTTCCCTGAGCGGGGATCGAACCCGGGCCGGGCCACGGCGGTGAGAGCGCCGAAGCCTAGCCATACACCACCAGGGAACCCCCCTCATCTTTCTAGTTGCTCAGTTCAGAAACCTCAGAGTCATCCTTTTTGTCACATCTGACATCCAATTCATTAACAAAACCTGTTGGCTTTTTTCAAATATATCCAGAAATCAACCCTTGTCACCATCTCCACTGCTGTCACCCTGTTCTGAGTCACTGTCACCGCCTAACAGTTCTCCCTGCTTCTCCCATCCTCCCCATGCCACACCCCCTGGGTACTCTCAGTACAGCACCCAAAGTCATCCTTTTAAAATGTGGGCCAGGTCAGGTCACTCCTCTGTTCAGAACCTTGTAATGACATCCATTTTAGTCAAGAGTAGAAGCCAAATCCTTAAGGTGACCTAACAGATCCTTCCCAATGAAGACCCACTGTACCGTTCTCTTCACCTCTCCAACAACCAACCCCTCACGCGCTTGTGCCACTCCAGCCACACTGGCCTCTTGCTGTTTGTCCCTCCCATACATCAAGCACACTTCTGCTGTAGGGTGTTACTCTACCCGTTCCTTCTGCCATGAAAGCTCTTCTCCTGGGAATCTACATGGCCCAAACTCACCTTTAAAGATTTACTTGAGGGAGTTCCCTGGTGGTGTAGTGGCTTAAGGCTTCGGCGCTGGCGCTGTCAACGCTGCGGCCTGGGTTCAATTCCCAGCCAGGGAACTATTCACATACAAAAAAAAAAAAAAATTTACTTGAATTTCACCTCACTGAAGCCTTGTGAACAACCTGTCCCCTGCTCCTGATGCTGTTTACCTTGATCTCTAGTTTCTTTTTTCCATAGCATTATCTCCCCTGCTAGAAACATAAGCAGAAATTTTTATTTGGTAATACCCTGAGACCCTACAAGAGTGCTTGGCACATACTACGCAGTCAATAAACTATTTTTTTAATAAATGAATGAAGCAGACATGGTTTGCTGATGAGGGGGAATGGAGGAAGATGACCATCTTTCAGTCTGGGGCAAAGAATGGAAGATGGTGCAATTTCTTTCTTTTCAATTTTAGCTATTATAGAATATTTATAATATTACATTTGTAATATATTATTATTTTTATTTATCTAAATGTATTTTTTCCTTACTTTTACATTTTTTAGTATTTATTTGAATTTACTCCCGGACCATAAGTTTGTTTTTGGTGTGTTTTTTTTCCAGGTTCAAAATTTATTGTACAAATTGAGTATCACATGATAAGTTGGCATTAGCTTCTCCAAGCATGGGAAATTATCAGATGAGGTACAGCTTAGAATCCTTTTATGTTGCTTTCACAGCTAGAGTTTTTTTAGACCTTAATTTGAAGTATAAGACTAGCAAAGCAATGCCTCCATGTGACCAGTAGACAATTCATTCTACTTGTGAGTGTATAAGAGTTTAAATATTTTTTGACACCAGTGAACTGGAATTGGGTATCAGTTTCTGGACCTGCCATGATTTCAATCTTGCAAAAGTTAAGAATTCCACAGGCTGTGTCCTTCAATGTACGAATGTATCCTTCGGCCCCCTGGGCCATAAGTTTGTGTTTCTTCAGTTTCTTCTGGGATATCTTTTTCTTCTGTGCAGCCTCCTCACTGGTTTGAACAATCTGCTCTTTTCCAGTGAGGACCATCTCAGTGTGGCATGGGGAGTTTTGCACCACATCTCAAGAGCTCTGTTCACTGGATGTGCTCAATGACCAGAGAATCCACATCAATATTCTTACATTGGGCATTACTCTCTGCATTTGTAATGTGCAGGAAAAATTCAGCATTCCTTGGGCCCCTAACCCTGCATCCAGCCCCACTGTTTGGCCTGTCACTCCTAACCAACTCCACTATTAACAATGAAATGGTACACATTGCCTCTTTAAAGTGACAACCTTTAGATACTTGGCCACTTTTTAAATAAATACACCCTTGATGGCCTGGGCATTTTCAAGAGTGTTCTTAAAGTGAACACAAATATTTGAATTTCTTGATTTACATGATTTTGTGGGTTTTTTCTGGATCATGTGAATAGTGAATCATTTTTCAGAGGTCACCCTTGCAAACTTTTTTCATCTGGGGAAACAAAAGTCACTCAGGGCATGATCTGGTGAATAGGGAGGGTGGGGCACAGGGTCTTGCCATTTTTGGTCATAAACTGCTTAGTACTCAGGGCGGTGTGGGCAGGTGCCTTGTCATGGTGCACATCGTTAGTGTAAATCACCCATTATGAAATGGGCAAATGAGTCTCCAAAATTCCTGAAGCCAAACATAGCTTCTCACACCACCAGCAGCTGGTACATTGATGCAGACAGATTCTTGGAACACTCAATCACCTAGCAGGGTGAAGTCTACTACAAGGAGCCTGCCCTCCAGAAGGTAATTTCAGTGGTTTTTTTGATCCCTCTTCGTGTATACATCAAAACTTACCAGAATGTAAGGGTGACATTGTACTATTTTCAAGATTTAACATTCTCAGCTCAGTTTGGTTTGATAGTGTAATTTAGCGTAAACGGTTTAAAAGTTTTTCCTTTCTTTGCTCCCCTCCCCTCCTGCCAGCTTTAACCGTGGCATGCATACCAGTTTCAGTGACTTTGTTTATTTCAAGATGGAATGCCTACCTCATTAATTTACAGGACTACTAGGCTTAATGATTTGTTTTCTGATTGCAGGCTACCTCAGAAACCTGTTTACATTAACTTGAAGTTACTGCCCCTGGTTTGCAAGAGATTTCCCTCTTAAAACTTCTTGCCCCAGACCACCTTCCCCCCCCCCCTTTTTCCTTTGTTCAGCCTCTTATCTGCCTATAAAACCCTCTGGACATCCTAAGAGGGGAGATGGGCTTCGGACAAGAGTTCTTCATCCTCCCAAAATGCCAGCAATTTGAATAAATCTGCTTTTCTTTCTACCAACCTTGTCTCTCCATTATTGGCTTATAAGTCGCAAGCAGCTGGATCCTGCCGGGTAACAAAAGTGTACACTTTGCAGTTTGGCTGTCAATTTACTGTATAGCTCAGTAAAGCTTTCACAAAAATAACAAAGAAAAGTGAATCTAAGCTCCGCTGCACATGATTTCAGTTTGCTAGGCTAGAGTTCCTCCTCGTTTACAACTCTAAACTTCTGGGTTCTGTGACCTATCTCAACACTAGACGGACAAAGCTTCTTCCTTAGCAGACGGACTGAGCCTTTCTGCCCAGAACCAGACGTTAAGAGGCTGGTCGAAGGAGCTTCCATTTAAAATAAGAAAAGGGAAAAAAGGACACCTCCACTTCTTTGTACTGGTCGGAAATTAGTAATGCGGTGTCGCAGAGACACCGAGGAGTGTTTCCCACATAAGTCAAAAAAGTTCCGCGGCGGGAGTTCCCTGATGGTGTAGTGGCTTAAGGCTTCGGTGCTGACGCTGTCAGTGCTGCGGCCTGGGTTCGATTCCCAGCCAGGGAGCTACCCACATACCAAAAAGAAAAACAAAAAAAAAGTTCCGCGACTGCTGGGGTGCCAGCCTACCACGCCCCTACTGGGCCGCAGCCACGCCCCGAGATCACAGTGTGGCGCGCACGTGCGCCGCCCAGGGGCGGGGCTGGCTGCGCAGGCGTTGAGATCCCGCCCTCTTCAGAACCCCACGCTGTCGGAAGCGGAAATAGCACCCGGCGTTGCCTGAGTAGTCGTAACTGCTACCGCGATGCCGAAGGGGCCCAAGCAGCAGCCGCCAGAGCCCGAGTGGATCGGGGACGGAGAGAGCACGAGTTCCGCAGGTGAGTCTCGTGGCCAAGGAGGGAACGAGAGAAGAAAGAGAAGAGGAGAGAGGAGTGCGCTTGTGTCGGGGAGGGTCACGGGGCGCGAGACTGACCAGGCCGCGCGGGGGTACTGCGCATGCGTGCGATGTAGTCGGCAAGTATTTGTCCCCGCTACAGTGAGTGGGTTTGGGTTTGGGGCGAAAAGAAAGGTGCTGCGATATGGCACACGAGATTAAGTGGGACTGGGCAAGAGATGAGGAAGAGCATATGGCATATGGTCCCGAAGGAGAGATGGGGAGAAATGAGAAAGTTCTCTTTTATTCTATTTTGGACATCTCCCGCACCACGCTATTCTGCATCCGACAGAAATACATAAGCTGTGCTTGGACCTCCCCGCCCTGCCGCTACACACAGACACGCACACCTCAGGAGCCACGATCCCACCTATGACTCTTTCATGGGCACTTTGTTGATACACCTCTGACTCACCTGAAACGAGTGAAGATGCCGGTGTTGGGATGAGGGGGTTAAAGTTTACTTGAAAGTGGCCAGTGTTTGTTGAGTCTTTATTTTTAATTAAGCACTATATACACTATGCTTTGGGGAGGAGAGAAAAAATACAAAGACATTGTCCCAGGCTTGAAAACACTTCAAGGGAGACAGAAAATTGACACAAATAATTACAGTAGGTACACACTGACTAATTTTACAAGCATTTGTTGGATGTCTGCTGTATACTTGGTACTGTGCAGAGGAACTGGGGATGTAGTGATAAAAGTTAAGCCTTGCTTTGAAGAGGAACCCAGCCTGGTAGAGGGGACAGAACATTAATCAGACAGTGGTTTTTTTGTTTGTTTGTTTGTTTGTTTTTCTGCTTTTTGGTATGTGGGCAGCTCCCTGGCTGGGAATCAACCCAGGTCGCAGCACTGACTGTGCCAGTGCTGAAGCCTTAAGCCACTACACCATCAGGGAACTCCCCAGACAGTGGTTAACAGAGTTTGATGAGTGTGCTTGAAAATGCTACCAGGCTGAGAAGAGTTCAGGCTGGTAGGAGTATCAGCAAAGCCTCCCAGTAACGTATGATAAGCTGAGTTCATTCTCAAAGGGTCAGTGTGAGTTAGCAAAGGGAAGAGCATTCCAAGCAGAGGAAGAAGTGTGTTGCAAGCTAGTGATGTGGGTGAGCTGGGCTGGTCCCCAATATTGGGTGACTAGTGTGATGGTGTTGAAAAGATGTGCAGAAGACAGTGAAAGGCTTTAAACTCTTCCAAAGAGTTTAATGCTAAAGACATTAAGAAGGAGGACCTGTTGACGTGCATAAGGAATGATAATGATCAGTTCACCCTGACAGCACTGAGAATGGCTTGAATTGGTGAAGGTTGAAGGCAGAGAGGCCATTTAGGAGGTTCTCGCAATGATCCACTTGAGAAGTGGTGAGAGAGTAAGCCAAGGCAGTGAAGATTGAGGAGTTGTTAAGGAAGTGGCATTGACCAGAACTGGGAACTGACTAAGGAAAGGGAGAGAAGTATTGTTACTCACTTAACTAACTCAGTGGGTTAATTAAAAGCAATATGGCCTGTATGATGGGAAGTGGGAAAAGATAAGGTCAGCTTTTGAATGATGAGTTGGAGCTTTCTGAGGAATTTTTGAAAGGAAATAGCAAGGGAGAGCTTGTTTAGTGGCTATGGAGAGAATCTAGACTAAAAGTAAAGACATAAGCAAGTGTAGTTGAAGTGTTGACTATAGAGGAGTTCTCTAAAGAGTATATGCAGATTGAAGCAAAAAGAGGACAGAAGATGGGAACCCCAAAGAACCTCAACAATTAAGGAAGGTATGGTAGGGAAGGAAGCTGAGGGAAGGAATCTGATAAAGGCAGGCACCAGAGATACTGGAGGCAAACCCAGGGTAAACAGGGGCCCTGAAGTCAAGTAATGACACGAGAGAAGTGAAAAGAGGAGGGATAGAGAGTATGGGATGTTGCTGAGGAGTCAAGCAAGTAAGGACAAAACAAATACCTGTTGGGTTGAGCAGCTAAGGGGACAGTGACAACTTTGCCAGAAGTAGTATTCATCAGGAGATGATATCCAGAGCAGACTGCAATACCTTCAAAAAAGGAATGGGAATTAGGAAGTGGAGCCAGTGGGAATGAAGACAGGATGGAAAACGTGATTGGGAGAGGAAATTGCATGGGGAAGGAACGTTTTATTTGGCTTTGAAGTTAGGAACAGCTTAAGTGATGTACTGAAGGGAAGGAGCCATTAGAGGAGGAGAGGTGGAAAATACAGTACTTTAGCTACACTTCCTTAGCCTCATCCTGTTCTTCGGTAACTGATGACACAGTTGAACCCATGTACAGGCATTTCTTCTCCCTATAGTCAGAGGGATTAGAGTGATGTTTAAAGTATTAAAGGACTTAGAGGAAAGAGAAATGGTTTGATTGTGTTAGTCCTTAGAGAGATAGACACTAGTATCTGGGATTGGTTCATCAGTGTTGTCGGGGTGAGCTGATGATGTCATTCCTTATGTACTGCAGTGGGTCCTCTTTCCTAGTATCTGTAGGATTAGACTCCTTGCAACAGCACATAAAGCTCTCATTAGTTCAACTCTGTCACACTAGTCACCCAATATTGAGAGCAGATTTTGAAGTGTGTTCTGAATGGAGGACACAGGTCAAGCAAAGACAGATATAAGCATGCCTGGGACTAAATAAAGGAGCAGGGAGAAGCCAGTGTCCAGAACACAGGTGTAGATGGGGAAACATACGAGGTCGGACAATTAATTTCATGAACTCACTCTAGAAAAAAATGGTACATACCTCATTGCTGAATATCACTACGGTCACCTTCAAAGTACTCCCCTTGGGAAGTTATGCACTGACCCCAGCACCTAGTCCACCATTCAGAGCAATTTTGGAACTCTTTTTCTGAAATGGCCTTCAGAGCTGCTAAAGTTATGCCACCTTACCGAGTTGTTTTTACAGTGCTGCCAACATAAGTTGCATGGTGGCAAATTCACAAACTTAATTGTCAGATTTTAGATCCAGTGATAAGTCTTGATGGCCATTCCAGAAAAAGAGTTCCAAAATTGCTTTAAAGAGTGGACTAGGTGCTGACGTCGGTGCATAGCTTCCCAAGGGGAGTACTTCAAAGGTGACTGTAGTGATATTCAGCAATGAGGTATGTAGCACTTTTTCTAGGATGAGTTCATGAAATTAATTGTCTGAACTTGTATAGCAGAAAAGGTAGGATAGGGCCTTTTTAGTCTGGGAAACCCTAAATTACAGGACTTGTCCTCATTAATCTTTAGTTTTGGGCATAGTAGATTCTCTATAAAACTTTCCTAAATAAATTATTACTATGAATTATATGGAATTCTGGTCTGAGGAATGCTTAATGTGGTAGATAGTAGAAAGCAGTTGGGTTTTGTTTGTTTCTTTTTTTTAAGCTAAATGATTACAGTAGTGCTTTTGGAGAGGATGGGATGGTTTGCAGAGGAATATGACAGGGAGTGGGCCTGGACATGAGAAATTGTGAAGCTCCTGATTACCTCCCAGTCTTATGGTGGGAGTGATGGAGTTAGACATAGTACCCTGCCTTACGGGAAACCAGGATAGACGAGAGGGAGGTGGTGGGATATGTTCGGTCAGTAAACTTATTTACTCCCCACTTTGCTCCCTGGGATAAAAAGCTAAATGGTGTCTCAGGTGCCTCTCTGAATGAAAGACTAACTGTGCTGAGTAAAATACAGCGTGATTTGTGCTAGAATGTTGTGTGAGCAGAGCAGGTAGGACAAGGACTTAGATGTTCACTTACTTACCAAACAGCTCTATTTACATAGCTACAGGTTTCACAGACAACATACCCAACTGAATTTATAGTATCTTTGTCACGTCTTCCACTATATCTCGAGTTAATAAGTGGTACCAGTAGCCCAACTAATTTTACTAGCTACAGACCTAGGATTCATCTCTGACTACTCTGTCTTACTTCTGTCCCACCTTTACCTTCACCCTCTGAATTCTACCTTTTCCCTTCCACTGCCACCCTAGACCAAGCCGCCATTGTCTATCTTTTGGGACAGTGCAAATGTGTAGGGAATGATAGTTGAACTAGAAGAATAGTGAAATCGCGTGGAGGCCACTAGGGGCTTTGCAAGGGGGAATCAGGCTGCTTTAAAATTTGAAGGTAAGTATTTCCCATGTCTGCTTAATCTTCTAGAGAAAGTGGTGAAGAAAGGAAAGAAGGACAAGAAGACCAAAAAGACGGTGAGGAAATAAGGGTTGAGGGTGAGGATTGATCGTGTCTCCAAGCCAAATACAGTCATGTGAGGGAGGCGGGGTGTCTGAGGGAGAAAGATCTTGTCAAGAGAGGAAGCAAGGTGAAGGTGTGGGGGAGGGTCAGTGGGTTTGTGTGTGGCAGAGGGGCTTGGTTTTGGCTTCTGAGTCATGTTGACCTGTATTTTAACTGTCTATAGTTCTTTGAAGAGCTAGCAGTAGAAGATAAACAGGCTGGGGAAGAAGAGAAAGTGCTCAAGGAGAAGGACCAGCAGGTATGTATTTCAGGGGCCCCCCAGTACTGGGAAGCATCTGGGGTCCACAACTCCTCCTGAGGCAGAGGTGCCACAAGGGCCTGGGCCTCAGCCTCATTCTCTCATTCTCTTTGCTTTCAGCAGCAAAGAAAGAAAAGAGACCTCCGAAAAGGCCGGCGGAAGAAGGATGTGGATGATGATGGAGATGAGAAAGAACTCATGGAGCGTCTTAAGAAACTCTCAGTGCCAGCCAGTGATGAAGAGGATGAGGGTAAATGACACGAGGGGAATGGGTGCCTGGAATCCCTGAGCCTTGAAGAGGGAAGTGCCTCCTTCCTTGATCCTGGAATTGGTTTAGATTGAGGAGGGACACGTCACAATTCCCTTTCCTGCCTCATCTTTTCTTCTTGTCATTTCAGTGCCTGCTCCAATATCCCGAGGAGGGAAGAAAACCAAGGTAAGCCATCTGCCTGGTAAACAGAGACCTGTGGGGTGTGACCTTGACCATCCCACTGACTTCTCTAGCCCTTTCGATTTCCAGGGTGGTAATGTTTTTGCAGCCCTGATTCAGGATCAGAGTGAGGAAGAGGAGGAGCAAGAAAAACATCCTCCTAAGCCAGCCAAACCAGAAAAGAATCGGATTAATAAGGTAAAGCGGTGGCCCTGCCGGGCAGTCCCACCCACGTAGACCTTCCACCCGTGGGGTGCTGATTTCCTGGCTTGTTTTCCTGCTCTGAAGCCAGATCTTCTAGGTACTTCTTGCTTATACTATCAAAATCAGCTTTTTAAAATAATCTTGTCATTACTTGGAAATCTATAGTGATTCTATTGCTTTCTCAGAATCTAAAAACAGGGCTTCATGTCTTTGTGCTTCTACCTGGACCCCTGTGATTGTTACTTGGGACTGTTCCTTATGTACCTTTCAAATTAGCCTGATCACATCTGGGTATCCAGTGGACTGTGTCTGTGTTGAATCCTTTTTTCTTTATGCTGTCTCCTCCATCTTCCCTAGGACGCCTTCTCCAGGACCACATCCCTTACCTCTTCTCAAGATTCGCCCTCTTGAGGAAGCCCTCCGGCATGGTGCCATCCCAGCCATGTAGCTCGCTTTGCCTGACTCAGGGTCTTAGCTTTGCAAATATTCTGTAGTTTTCTCTTTACTGTCTAGTCTCAAGGTGGAGGTTAGGGTTTTCCTGGGTCTCACTTTCTTCCTAGCACCATGCAATACACTTAATCCTAGTCCCAGATGCCTTAGGAATGCTTGTCAAGCAGTAAGACAACATAGGAATTTATGTGTGTATATATGTGCATGTGTCCTCTCCAGGCTGCATCTGAAGAACAGCAACCAGGACTCAAGGGCAAAAAAGGAAAGGAAGAGAAGTCAAAGGGGAAGGCCAAGGTGAGGGAGTTTGGCAGGAGGAGGTACTGGATCTCAGGAATTTGAGCATTTCATCAGACTTGCTGTCTTTCCCTGTTAGCCTCAAAATAAATTTGCTGCTCTGGACAATGAAGAGGAAGAGGATGAAGGAGAAATAATGAAAGAAAAGGAGCCACCACCCAAGCAAGCGAAGGAGAAGGCCAAGCAGGTGTGTGTGTGGTATTAGGTTAGGGGGCCAGGATCTGGGGGTCCTGGTCTGTTCAGAGCAGGAATTGGTAAATTTCCATAAAGGAGTCAGCACATAGGAAATATTCTTGGCTTTGCAGGCTGCACACCACCTCTAACACATATTCTTGTTTGAAAATGTAAAAACTGTTCTTAGCTCACGTACCATATTAAAACAGACATTGGGTCAGGTTTGGCCCATGGCTCACAGTTTGCAACCCATGATACAGAGTGGAAAAGACTTGGCATTAACCAAATGGTCTGGGTCCTGGCTTTGCCATTTACTGGTTGTGTAGCCTTGAGTACACCTTTGCACCTCCTTGGTCTCAGTTACCTCATCTGTGTGACTGAGGGAGTATAGTTATCTCTTGAGGTCCCTGTACCTCTGGTACTTGGTCATCCTTTTACCCTGCTG
Source organism: Lyroderma lyra (assembly GCA_004026885.1). Classification (NCBI taxonomy): domain Eukaryota; kingdom Metazoa; phylum Chordata; class Mammalia; order Chiroptera; family Megadermatidae; genus Lyroderma; species Lyroderma lyra. Next base: position 10,866 of record PVJL010007551.1, on the reverse strand, counting down.
CCTTTCACAGTGGCTGTATGTTAGGGCTTCCAGACCTTTTCTTTGCATGTTACTGTGTAAGCCATAGGAACACTGGATACGTGAGGAAAAGAACCCATTATATTTACTATCCTCAGTTATGTCACATAGGTAGTTCTGTTTATAGACACTGTGTAGTTACACTTCATATATACGTAACATCTGTCTTGTACTAACGTCCTTGGTGGCAGAAATGGATGAAGTATGACAAGGAACCCAGGGGTGGGTATGAGGATGAAAGAGGATTTATCAAAGGCTGTCTCAGGGTTCCACCTGAAGAAGGAAAGAGCTGACTGGGGTACAAGGGGTAGATGGCATGAAGTCTGGATTCTAGAAGGTTCTTTGTTTTTACCATGCCCTAGCTCTCACAGGGTGAGGAGGAAGAAGGAGAAGAGGAAGAAGAAGAGGGGGAGTCAAAGGCCAGTGATCCCTATGCTCACCTTAGCAAAAAGGAGAAGAAGAAACTGAAGAAACAGGTGAGACCTTAGCTGCTTAGTGGCCAAAGGTAGGAGAATTTGAATTTTTTTATTTTTTTTTTATTTATTTATTTATTTTTTTTTTAATGTGGGTAGTTCTCTGGCTGGGAATTGAACCCAGACCACAACATTGACAGTGCTAAAGCCTTATGCCACTACACCACTAGGGAACTCCCAAAATTTGAATTTTTTATGCTTCAGCTACGAGACATGTGAACTGGGGGACAAGGAGAGCTTTGAGTGCTACTTCAAGTAAAACAACTCAGTGAGGAAAGCATGGCATTTTGTGAAGCTTGTCTCAGTGTCCAGTGACAGGAAACTGGCAGACAGGTCCTTCCTCCCTTCTCAGATGGAGTATGAGCGCCAGGTGGCTTCATTGAAAGCAGCCAATGCTGCTGAGGATGACTTCTCCGTGTCACAAGCAGAGGTGTCCTCCCGCCAAGCCATGTTAGAAAATGCATCTGACATCAAGGTGAGGTCTGAGGGGGGCTTCTACCCTCCAGCTCGCCCAGGGAACAGACCGTTCTCACCTTTACCTGAGTGGCTATGGCACCAAGGAATGGGCTTGTCCACTGACAGGAAAGCTGGGAAGTTCTAACCACACCTTGAGTTTTGCCAACTTGAGCGAGAAGATAGAAAAACCAGTAGAAGTATTGGGGTGCACCCTTGAGGGCAGTAGGTGGGCTACGCTGGGTGGGCTGAGGATTTGGGAGTTCCCTGTCAGAGGCAGTGGACAGGGAATGGGACCAGTGTAGTAATGGAGGGTTTATGCCGGAGGTCTTCATTTGCCAGAGGCTTCCTGGCAGGGAGAAAGGACGAATTCTCATGTGCCCATTCCTTCCCTTTGCCACTGCTTTCCTGGTGCCTGCAGCTAGAGAAGTTTAGCATCTCGGCCCATGGCAAGGAGCTCTTTGTCAACGCAGACCTGTACATTGTGGCTGGCCGCCGCTACGGGCTAGTGGGACCCAACGGGTGAGGAGTGGGGCTGGAGGTGTAAGCGGGGAGAGGCTGGAAGAGAAAGGATATTTCCCAGCTGGGGCCTGGCCCTAACCATTCTCGTTCCCCAGCAAGGGCAAGACCACTCTCCTCAAGCACATTGCTAACCGAGCCCTGAGCATCCCTCCCAACATCGACGTGTTGCTTTGCGAGCAGGGTAAGGCCAGTGTGGGGAAAGGCTGGAGGGCTGGGCAGTGGGGGAGCCAGCCAAGAAGAAGAGAAACTGCTTGTGCAGGTGGAAGGGTTATGTGGGGGGCACTGGGAATTGGACGCCAGATAAAGCAGAAGAGGAAATGAGGTGCTGCAGGGGATTCTTTTTAGAACTGAGCAGGAGCTTTCATCCTTGAGTAGCCTGACTTCTCCTCCTACCCACAGAGGTGGTAGCAGATGAAACGCCAGCAGTGCAGGCAGTTCTTCGAGCCGACACCAAGCGCATAAAGCTGCTGGAGGAGGAGCAACGGCTTCAGGGACAGCTGGAGCATGGGGATGACACAGCTGCTGAGAGGCTAGAGAAGGTAGAGGAGATGGTTCAGGGGACACGGGCTCAGACTCAGGTTCCTGCACTCTTTGAACATGTATCCTCTTTCCTTCCTCCCAGGTCTATGAGGAATTGCGGGCAACCGGGGCGGCAGCTGCAGAGGCTAAGGCCCGGCGCATCTTGGCGGGTCTGGGCTTCGACCCTGAAATGCAGAACCGGCCCACACATAAGTTCTCTGGGGGCTGGCGCATGCGCGTGTCCCTGGCCAGGTGAGCTGCCCCCAGCAACCCTCCAGCCTCAAACCCCCAGGTCCCTTCTTCTTCTAAGGCCAGCAGGGGGTTTCCGGGCTGACTTCTCTCCCTTACTTACCGTCTGTGTTGTCAGACTTCAGGTCTTGTCTCTGTTTCCCTCCCTACCTGTGTATGTTCTCCTTAACATGTTCTGCACAGGAACTGCTCTAAGGAGATAGGGAAGGAGAGTTTATGGTTTCAGGCTGTACCTAAGGGGCTCCTCTTCCTTCCTGTGACCCTGCACTTTGCTGCCCAACCCTCTAGGGCGCTATTCATGGAGCCTACCCTTCTGATGTTGGACGAGCCCACTAACCACCTGGACCTCAATGCTGTCATCTGGCTCAATAAGTGAGTTGCCCTTGATTACAGTTTCCTCTACCTGTTCTCCACTTCACCCTTGAGAGCTCAGTGCAGCTGTCCCTCTTTCCCACCCTGGCCTTGTAGTCTCTTTAATTCCCTGACTTAATCCTTCCTTGACCATTGTGACTTCTTACACTCTTCTCTAAATCACAGCTATCTCCAGGGCTGGAGGAAGACACTGCTCATCGTCTCCCATGACCAGGGCTTCCTAGATGACGTCTGCACTGACATTATCCATCTCGATGCCCAGCGTCTCCATTACTATAGGGGCAATTACAGTAAGTGAGATTGCTCCTGGGTAGATGAAAGAGATGAGACCCCGAGAAGAGGCCTGGGAGTAGGGCCATAGGGACATGGTGATAAGCTAGATCTTTTCAGAATTTAGACAGTGATGCCTTTACCCATCCTTCCCAGTCCTAATTGTCCATCTGCTGGGAGAGGGGCACCCTCTGATACCTGTTGTCCTCTTCTGCCTAGTGACCTTCAAAAAGATGTATCAGCAGAAGCAGAAAGAACTGCTGAAGCAGTACGAGAAGCAGGAGAAAAAGCTAAAGGAGCTGAAGGCAGGTGGCAAGTCCACCAAGCAGGCGGTGAGTATGGGGTCTTCCCAGGGTAGAGGGTCTTCTCAGGGAATGAGTTGACTCTAGGACACCAGCCTACACCTCAAGGACTGCTGTGAAGGTGTGGGTTTTGCTCTCCAGGAAAAGCAAACAAAGGAAGCCCTGACTCGGAAGCAGCAGAAATGCCGCCGGAAAAACCAGGATGAGGATTCGCAGGAGGCCCCTGAGCTCCTGAAGCGCCCGAAGGAGTACACTGTGCGCTTCACTTTCCCCAACCCCCCGCCTCTCAGCCCCCCTGTGCTGGGCCTGCACGGTGAGCACAGACAGCATGGGTGCCCCAGTTGTCCACCCAGCACAGGCCGCTCCTGTTCTCCAAGGCCAGGGTTATTGAGGGAGGGAGGACCTTCAGGATAACTCAGAAAAAGAAAAACTGTTTCTCCTGGCACTCAGGTGTGACGTTTGGCTATGAGGGGCAGAAACCACTCTTTAAGAATCTGGATTTTGGCATCGACATGGACTCGAGAAGTAAGTTGGTACCCATGGCTCGGGTGTGGGGCAGGAGCCACAGGGAGAGTTTCTGGGGACCTCTTTGAATACCTGTCTTGCCTCTTGCAGTCTGCATCGTGGGCCCTAATGGTGTGGGGAAAAGCACCCTGCTTCTGCTACTGACGGGCAAGCTGACACCGGTGAGGCTTGGAAGTGGAGGGTGGGGGGATGTGATAGGACTAAGTGCATTAGAAGTGAAAGCGCGGCTGGCCACCAGAAGCTAGAGTCAGGGAGCCCCTCTACAGGGGAGAGTTCACAGAATTCAGCACAGATAACTCGTTTCCTAAAGAGATGCTATAGAGAACAGTTGAGATCAGTTCAGGGAGGAAAGCCTAGAGATGGGGTCAGACTGGTGGCAGACTAGATGTTCCTTATAAATGATTCCAAATTGCATAAGCCAAATAAAAACCTGCCAGTGTTGATTCCAGATAATATACCTTAAGCATTTTCCATGCCAGTAATTGTATGTGTACGTTTATTTAAGATGGAACTACCATAATTTATCTGATGTCATTCTTCGGGGGGGGGGGGGGGGGG
>PVJL010007550.1:0-76676 GCA_004026885.1 Lyroderma lyra | reverse complement strand
AAAGTTCCAGAGGCTGGCTCCCAAACTCCTTCCGTCCCCAGCTTCCCAGTCTCTCTCCCCTCCCCCAAACTGCGCAGCTCCGAATAGTCAGCAGGGATCGCGTCCCGCGTGGTCCATCTCTGCTCCCTTCCCTCTCCCCGACTCGCCCCTTTCTCGCCAGCCTTCAGGTTTACTTGCGATTTGTGGATTTCTCAGCAGCTGGTTTGTCACTCAGGGTCCGCTTTCTTGGCTCCTGGTCGGCCGTTCAATTGTGTTTTCTGGGAGAGGCTTTAGGAACCTCCTCTCCAGTCGCCATCTTGTCTTCTCTCCCCCAAAATGTTATCATTTTTGATGACCAAGCAATTGGGTAGAGAAGTGAGGAGGCGAGAGCTTCCCCAGGTGAAGAGATAGTAACATTCCCCCTGTTTTTACTAAAAGTGATGGCAGTTTCTCAACAATAAACATTTCTCAATTTATTGTTAGCCATTGCTCAATTTCCAGAGCCCTGAAAGTTTATTTTGACTATTTTGTCCAGTTTTATACTTGCATTTTGCAGAGAGAAATCACCAACCTCTTCACATCTCCATAACCGGAAGCCCCTCTAACATTAACAACTTTAATTAGGATTTTTCCCCCACTCCTCCAGCAAAATCCGTCAAGGTCATCAATAGTCACCACATTGCTACATCCAATTTTCACTCCTAATCTTTCTTGACCCATTAGCAGCATTTGACATAACTGGTCACTTCTTCCTTCTTATAACATTTGGCTTGGTCTCCCGGGCAACGGTCTCCCTTTTGAAAATTCTCTTTTGTCACTGGTTATTCCTTATTTGTCTTTTTGGCGGGTTCCTTCTAATCTTCATGACCTTTAAATATTGAAGGACCAGAGAACTCAGTTCTCAGATCTCCAATCTTTTTGATCTACTCTCACTGCCTAGGTGGTCTCATCTTGTCTCATAACTTTAAATAGAGACTAGACACTGAAGATCCTCAAATGTTATCAATTTTCTCAAACCAAGAAAAGTGAGAAAAATAAAATACAAGAAACAATAATATAAAATAAAATTTTAAAATAAAGGTGATTGCAATAAAATTAAACATATCAGTCACTATATCACTATACTAACTGTAAATGGAGTGACAGGAAGATAACAGGAAATCATCAAATAAGCAAGAGTAACATTATTAAAAGAACAGAAAATAGAATTTAAATTTAAAAGCATCAAGCAGAGTAAAGAGCATGATTATTTAATATAAAAGGTAAAATTTACAAAAAAGGATATCAGTCATAGAATTCTTTGCACTGATTTTAATTTATTAAGCAAAAGCTTGCTATAAATTCAAAAAGAAATTGATTAAAAATATGACTATAGTAAGAGACTGTAGTCATATGAGGTGAGTCATATGTAGTCATAAGAGGTGGACATATTTAATAGGCCAAAAATAAGTTGATTCTATGTCATATTATCATGCATTTCACTATATGAAACATATATAGAACTTCTCCCTCAAATTAGGAGGGTTTTTCATATGTCCATGAAATACTTTTAAAAATTATGCATTTAACCCAAAATACAAAGCTTAACATCTTCAAAAGATTCAACGAGCAAGCCACATTTTCTGTCATAACCCAACAAACTAGAAACAAATTATAAAACAATGGTCATAAACAAAAATATTCAATACACGGAAACTAGAAAAGACAATCATAGATGACGTTTGGGTCACAAAGGCCATCCAATTTGAAATTGAAATCATCTGGAATAAACTAAAAAGGAAAACGCATTAATATTAGTACCCATGGGATACAGAGACCTTTGTATTTAGAAGAAAATATTAATATACAGGTTTAAATCCCTTTCACATTAAAAAGCAAATATAAAAATATGTGACCATATTTCTCATTAAAAATATTTGAAAGACCTGCACAATAAATCTATAAAGTAGTAAATAGAAATTCATAGACAAAGCTGAAATCAGTACACTGAAAAACAAAAATATATCTTATAAATAATAAATAAATATAAAATCTTTTTAGAAATGATCAGTAAATAGTTAACTATCTCATAAGCATGATTAAGATAAAGAAAGCAAATATACAATACTAGAATGACAAATGAAACATAATCACAGATACAGAAGAGATTAAAATATGACAATTCTCTTCTAAAGAAAATTCAACACACAATATCAAGGTAATAAATTTTAACTTAGAGAAAAATTAACAATCTTTTAACATAATATAATATCTAAAAATGACCCAAAAATAATTGGAAAACTTGGATAGACTATTATAAAGAGACTGAAACTGTGACTTAAGAACTCACAGGTGAAAGGCAGAAACAGATTGATTTGAAGTTGAGTTTTGTCAAATCTGTTATGAACAGATCATTTCATGTTATCTAAACTACTTCCAGAGGAAAAAAATGAAAAAGTTTCCAATTCATTTTATGAAAACAGCATAAGTTTATTACCAAGGCTTTCGAAGTAGTGTTAAAATATACCTCATAAGCCAACTTCAATATGAACACAAAAACTTTCTAAATAAATTCCAAAACACAATCTAACAATGTATTAAATTATAATAAACTATAGCCAATCAATGAATATTCCACCAATGCAAAGAGTTCTGTATCATGAAATCTATCTGCATAATCTATTTAATTAATAAGTTAAAGGAGAAAAGCCATAGTATTGTATCAACAAATGCTAAAGAGTAACTTGATAAAAGTTCAGTAGCCATCTCTAGTAAATTATCTAAATAAAATAGCAATGGAAGAAAACTACTCCATTATAGTAAATATTATCAAAAACCTCTAGCAAATATTATCTAAAATAGTCAGACCCTAACACCACTACAATTAAAATCAATAACTACAGGATCAAGTTTCCATTATTATTTCCAACATTGTCTTTGATATTCTAGAAATGGCACTAAGGTAAGACAATGAAATAACTGATACCAACATCAGACAGAAGGAAATAAAATGATTATATATTAGTTTACCTGAAAAACTAAATATACTCTATGGAGTAAAAAAAAGAGAATTTAATGAGTTACTTGAATATTATATAACTAGGCAAATATTAAGCGCTATTGTTATTTTAGCAATAAGAACCTAGAACAAAAACAATGCAAAAATATTGTGCTCACAATATTTTAAAAACTATACAAATGAAAATAAAAACAAGGAACTTATATGAATTGATAAACACATAAGATTTCAAAACAAACTTTGAGCAAACATAATAAAACTATCAGCAATCCCCAAAATAATGTCTGAAATTAATAAAATTTCAATTACTATACCAACAACAGTAATTGTTATAATAGTTGTTGTTTCCTAATTAGATAAAATGATCTTAAAATTGACATTGAAGATTAAGTGACAAAGTACAGCCAAAAATCTATGAACAAAAGTTGATTCTTGCTTCATAGAAACAGTATACTATAAATCCACTTTAATCAAATCAGTATGGCATGGGTATGTAGACATATGCAAGTAAATCAATAGAGCACAACAGAGAAAACTGAAATAGATACTAGTATACATGAGAATCTGAAATATGACAAAGTTGACATTCTCATTCTTTCAGAAAAGGATGGATTTTATCATAAATGTCAGTGACATAACTACCTATCCATATATTAATAAAAGAAAATAAACTGGAAACCCTCATTTAAAACAAAACATTAATAAACTTCAGATTGATTAAAGATTTAAATGTGAACAATAAAACAAGCAAAAGTCAGATAAGGACATACAAGAGTTTGCATATTAGACCATCTGAAAATGCAATAGTATGAACAAACAGTGATAACACCTATCTATAGTTTAGATATGGGGAAAAGCTGTGCCGATAGGTTGCAGTTGAAATTTTAAATTAATGAATGAAGCTTCTCTGGAAGCGTTGTCAATATAGCTGTCAAATTTAGAAATCTCAATTTTCTGAAAGAAAAACACAAAAATGAAAGCACCAATATATGGATACATTACAGCATTATTCGTAATGGCAAAAATGAAACAGTGAATACCTGTTCGGTGGGGGCACTACTGAGCAAATTATGTTACAGCTTCAGAGAAGAATCTTTTGCAGACATTAAAAAAGAATGAATCAGTTCTATACCTGCTTTCTTTGAGGAATTTCTATGTTCTACTCGCATTTGAATAAGAAAACGAAATGCAGAAACTATCTGAGGGCGGGGCCCAGGAATCTGCATTTTACAATGGTCCAACAAAATTTGAGAATTATTCATGATTTCTGCGAAGAACTACTCCACTTGGTGAAATCAGAATTGATCAAGTCTTGTATATGAATAGTTCTTCATTTTTTAACTCAAAAATACAGCCTTACTTTAATGCTGTTAGTCTTTCAGAAATCGACACCAAAACTGTTCTGATAGGCATTCAACCTATCACAGATCCTGATCTCTTCTCTACAATAAGCACATGCTAAAGGGTCAGGTGGCACTTTTCCAGGACAGCATGTTCAGACATGACATTGAGTAGAATATTCTTGTAACACCCCCCATTCAGATTCTTAAGAATCCGGGTTAGATTGTAAAACAACCAGCCTTCCAGTGCTATGATACTTGATTCTTAGATCCCTTTTTACAAGTTACACGTGTATTTTAAATAAATGCTAACCATCCCCACCCTGCCGCATACAAAATAAATCCACACAGCATTCAATAGCATTGAACCACAGGAAATTTTTTTTCCAGCTCTTGAGTATATTTCAATTACCATCTACATCAATAATATACGAGGTCTGGCAATTAAGTTCACAAACTCGTCCTAGAAAATGTGCTACACACCTCACTGCTGAATATCACTACGGTCACCTTCAAAGTACTCCCCTCTAGGGAAACAAACCACTGATACAAGTGTCTAGTCCACCCTTCAAAGCAATTTTGGAACTCTTTTTGGAATGTCCATCAGGGCTGTCAACTTATGACCCTTGATGTCCTGAATGTCATCAAAAGGTCTGCTTTTCAATATTCCATAGGAAATATTTTTAAAGCCTACCTATGTCATTCATTGTTTTAATAAATTTTACTTAGCATGGATTTTATACAAGTATTACACTAGTTTCCCTGAGTATGAAGTGAGAAAAAACAAAATAGACATAGTTCCTGCCCCCCTGAATCTTAGAGACTAGTGAAGACAGACAGTAAATATGTATAAATATTGTATGTAAATAAATCCTATAATGCTTAGATTCTCAGACTTTTTCTTACATCTCTGTATTTGACATGTATCTTATAATTAATTATCTATCCTAACTTAATTGGCAGCACTGTGAGTTTGTTTTGAGTGATCCATAAAATAATGGTACATCTTATCATTTGATGGCATCAAAGATTCAATAAAAAAGGACACATATTTACAAACCGGTATATCTATTATGAATTTAATAAAACAGAAAAGTAAGATACTGGACCTACTGAGGACGGAATCAGACAATGTTTTATTTTGTTTCCTTTGCTAGATTTGTTCTTCATCAACTTCTGCTACATTCATACATAAACTTTCTTATTCTCAGAACTTGTAATCCAATCCAAGAAAATATACCAGGAGTATGTAAGTCTCTATACTTGTTTTTAAATTTTACCTTAAAGGTTATCGGGTACAATATATCCCGAACCATGCATGGTAACAGAGGTGGTGATGGAAATAAATGGAACAATTTTGAAGTATTTAGGACTTGGAATCAAAGCAACAGACTGGATGTGAGAGATGAGGGGTTCTCATATGGGATGACTGGCATGAAACCACGATGACATACGAAAAACAGTCGATGAAGATTCACTAGAAAAACAAAAACTAATTTTTCAGAGTAATTTCAAATAGCACGGTTGTCAAATTATATATTCCTTAAGAACCAAAGCTAAGACGTGTAACTCAGTAGAGTCACATTTTACATAGAATACAAGTTAGGTGTGTTTCTGATGCCACATAAAATGAAATAAAAGTGACCAATATGCCTGAACCAACCGTAATTTGGATCAGCTTTTTAATCCACATGACTAGTTGGTATTACTGATGGTAACTAGAAAGAAATATTTATTTAATATGGGTTTTTTCACAAGGAAATCTCAAATCCAGTGAGGAAAAAATTGTTACTTTAGCCTTAAACAATGGCCACATTGTGTTTTAAATATCTAAAGGCCACAGTGCATTTTATTGCTGAACAAATAGGATTACCAAAACGTATTTATAGTAATAAGACCAAATAAACATTTTTAAAAGGACTATCATCTATTGGGAATTATATTAGCACATGTTGATATAGTATCTTGTGTTTCGGAGCCAATAATCAGCAGTCCTTTTTGCTTGTATTATAAATGCTTTTTAACATTTTTCATTTCATTTATTATCTCCACAATGTTAGGAAGTGACCAAGATTTTATTGCTAACTTTATGGATACCAAAAACATGCCCAATATATGAAAAGACACTCACGTGAGACAGCATGTCCTTGTCGTCATTGGAGATGTTGGGCCACCACCTCCCCAGGGTGTTAGAGAAGATTTTAGCATTGGGCTAGTGATCAACCTATATTTCTAGAATTTTCTCTTACAACTCTGAGAGTCTATGACAGCCAATAGTAGATGCGTAGCTGTCCACTGGACTTGAATTTTATTTGTGCATCCTTGTCTAGAATTAAGAACATGAGCACCAAAATCACACGACCTGGGTTCAAATCCTGATTCCTCTAGTTTACACCCTCTCAACCTCAAAGAGTTGTTGTGAGGCTTGAATAATATACGAAAAGCATCTAGTATAGAGCTGGATACACAGTAGATAAGAAATAAATACCACTTGTTATTGCTATTATTTACCAAATGATACAGGTCATTAGAAATATTATATTTAGCTGACACATCCATGGGACACCACAGCCCCAAGTTAATGTCAGGTATCGATGAACTTGAATCTTAGCTCTGGTTGAGCATCAGTTTTCTTCCATGTAAAATGGAAGAGAAAACAATGTTTATATCAAGTGGGTTTTTGTTTCTGACAGTTTGAATGAAGCAAGATCCGATGAAAGAAATGAGAGTATCATTTTAATTTTATATACTGAAACCACAAACTAGCTCTCTGGATGCATTTGGAATATTCTCCTTTCATCAGAATGCTTGTCTCTGACTAGACATACCCTTAGTTTTAAGTTTTTCTAGAACTATGCTCTTTATACCTTAGTAAATAGAAGAACTCTTGACAATGTGGTAGTTAAGCTTGTACAGCAGACTAGCTCGGAGCAAGATCGTGCACATTTTTTAGTGCAAGCAAAAACAAATGTGAAGTCACAAACTGCATGGTTGATTTCCACCGTGAGCTTCCCTCTCGTGTTCGCTGCACCAGTAAACGCTCAGTTGGAGAACCCTGACCCCATAAACGACACATGCTAAATTATGAGAATCACAGCCTTATCCATCTATTCAACAGACTGTCCCTTTAAATGCAGAGAAACACGAGCGACGATGCCGTGGCATCCCTAACTGAGGAACTGGTTCGCTACCACAGTCTGACCGGGGCAGAATGATAAACAAGACCATTATCATTTTGCCGGGCAACACGTGGCCCGATTTAAAAATCACCCTACATTATTAAGAAGCACTTGAGTAGCATGTGTCACTGGCCAAAACAAACACCAAATTGCCAGGAACGAATTTGAAAAGCCCCTATTTTAGCTGATAAATCAGTGAACAGGAAGCCCAGATTTCTTCGTTTGAGTGTCTATGTATTGCTTGCGGTGTGTTGTATTTGTTTCCCACGTACTATAAGCACTGAATGCGGTTAGCTTGCCAATTTTGAATTTTCCTCAAGCTGCAGGTAACACTAATTACTGAGCAGGCAGGTTGACGTCTGCACTGAATGTGTCTGTGTGCACAAAATGTAATTATCCTTGGAAGTAGAACAATATGTTCTTATTAATGAATGAATACCAAATATAAGTTTTATATTCTCTTCCATGTAGATGTATTTTAGTCCATGCCCAAGCAAATATATTTATAGTTTCTCCCCTAATTTTCTGGAGTCAACCCTGCCTATTTTATACATGATGTCAACATATTTATTTCCTCAGGCAAATAATTAAAGGACCCTTGAAATCTTGAGGCACAAAACCGAAAGACAAATAGCACAGCAAATACAGAAAATATACGTAAGTCGAATTTTAAACAAACAGACGTATGTGTGTTCTCCTTTTTGGATGAGGCGAAACGTTTAGAGTCTTCCTGTAAAATACATCTGAACGGTTGTTTTTCTTCCCGGCTGACAAAATAGATTAGTCGAGGTGATTTTTTGTCCGTAAAAGGTTTTGCACTTTCGACTCAGCAATTTAACTGCTAACAAATTACCTTTTTACTAACATTCTCCTTGTCACATTGAGAGGGAAATTTGCATTTGTCATTTTGGTTCTTTCTCTCTTCACAGATCCCCCATCATTTGCCCTTTCTCTAACTCTTCCCTTAAGAAAAAACTACAGCAGTGGAGAGGTTTTTCACTCCTGTGCCTACCAGCAATTTCTCCTTGCAGCTAAAGTGAAAGACATTTTGAAATAATGCTGATAAGTTCCAATAAGAGAAATGAGGCAGGTTAGAGTCAATGTAATTCACCATCATTTCTGTTGGTTGCATTTTTAGAGCCAGTATCCCTAGCACACGTCTACTCTTAACACTAAGTGCAGATAAGACCTATCAGGACACGGCAGTAAAATTTAAATAAAAGAAAGGCGTCCTTTAACCCTGTGATATGGGTTATATTTAAACCCTCACATCGAGCATGTCCTTCGGTTTGAAGTGGCAAACATGTGCCTATCGGAAGCACAGCCATCTAGCCTCTGAGGTATTTTCCTTCTACCTGCATACTGTTTCCTTATTATTGCCACGAAATCAACTGAACAGTCAGTAGGGCCTAGCTGAAGTGTGACATGAAAGGCTGGCCAGACGTGTGTGTTAAATGGGAGGGAAAACAAGTCCTGTCCCGTTTCAAAGGGGACATCTGGTCAGCCTCCTGACACCCTGAATTGAGCCCATTGAGACGAGGCTGACCAGATGCCCCGTTTGAAACGAGACAGGACCATTGTTCTCTGTCCCGTTTAACACGGATGTCTGGTCAGCCCATATCAATGTCACAGAGGGCCTTAGTTTATTTTGGAGGGGAAGACCCTGCTTCCCTAATCTAGCAATGTAGCTTACTATATATTTATTAAAGTCAGAAGTGGGGCAGAGTACCTCTGAGGAGGAGACGTGACCATTATTCATCTTCGTTTCCCCCATGACTATTACAATGTGTCTCCCATACTAGATGTTCAATAAATGATTGTCATGCATGAATAAATAATGATGACCAAATAAATACATTGCAAATCCACCTTAAGAGGTTTCTCTATGTCTAAATAAAAATTGGAAGGGCATTTTTTTTTAAGCCTTTACTGAGAAAGCAGCCAGAGGAATGGTTAGAGGAACACGAGATAAGATTCCTGCCCTTGGAGGGACCCACCCTTTGCCACTCCTGGGTTCCCAAAGGGGGCATAAACACATCCCAGCATAAATTTGAAAGCGCAGGAAAGAACCGTTCATATTAGGGCAATCGATTACACAGGTACTGGTGCATTTAGGTGTGCTGCTCTTCTCCAGATCTACTCGTCAGAATTCAGCCACCCGTTCAAAGCAGCACAGATTCCAAACAGTCAAATGGTGCTTGCCTTAGCAAAGCAGAATCGAACAGCAGAATGATGTACCGGGTGACGTGACCTCGCACCCTATCGTCCAGGGGCCAAAATTAAACAACCCGACTAATGAAGAGGTCCCTCCTCTCTCCTCTGCCTACCCAACGGCTGACCAATTTGACAGTTGCTCAGTGGCTCCGTCTCTTTCGCTCCTATTGCATAGACACAGCCACGGCCTCACTTGGCACGTCCTGGCCACACGCCCTGCTTGAAGCCACATTCCAATGAAAGGAGAATCGCTGTATTACATATACATAGAAGCAAGGAGTTCTCGATTTTAACATTTATCTGTTAAAAACCCAGCTTAACGTGCACACACGGATAATATGTATCCAACTTTCCCCTATTAGACTTCGGAAAATGCTATTACCGTGCTTTATGGCACATATTAAATGTTAGTTCTTTCCCGTTTTATTTCCAAGCGAATTATAATCCGGAGCACATTCACAACTTCTGTGTTATGACAGATTAATTACATTCGCCGTATCTGGTAGCCTGACGGCAGGGGTAAAAAGCTTCAGATTAAGCAGTCCTGAAATAATTCTACTTTTTAAAGGATGCATTTAAAAAAAAACAAAACATCATGATGATGATCAAAAATGCTAAGAAGCTGACGATCGTGGGGGATTCAGAAAAATGAGAGTGAGAACTTGTCTCAGAGGAAAATTTACATAATAAGAGATTATAGCACATATTTGATTAGTGCAGTATAAAAACAAGTCCTGAATGGAAATTTACCCATACCTGTTTGTAGCGCTTTCTCGAATGACTGCACATTACAATGGTCACAAAAGGGGAAAAAAGACAAACACTGTCTGATTGCGAATAAGCGTACAAAGTTTTCCCTATAATTTTCAGGGGGAAATTATATTCTTATTCTCCTGGATGCTACAGACATGGTTTCTAGAGACCCAAGAATGGATCTTAATAAGTTTATTCTTTGTAGAGAAGGGCTAGAGTTGGGCTTCTTTGCAACGCCATTGTCACTGAATTTGTAATTGTCTGAATAATAGAAAGTTGGGGGCGTTCTGGGAATAGATGACTTTTCAGACCCCTCCCAACCCCAATACGAGATACAGCCATGATCCTACTGACATCCAGGTTTTACTGGCTCAGTAAGATGGAAGAAATGTGAACCACAGAGACGAATCTCACCGCGCTTCCTAGAATTCGAGTTGGTATTTAGAGATTCAAAAGAAATTCTGTCACACAGAAGGGACAGCTAAGCTTAAGGAGACCAAATGATACACATCTTAAATGCTTTCCTTTGGTTTCCAGCAGCTTTTCTAAAGAGAAAATATTGCTTGAGAGTATTAAGGGTGCATGTACTTCTAAGCCAGAGTCGAGTTCACTGCCATTAAGAGAGTTCTAAAGGTGAAAATCAGAGTACTGAATTAATTAAGATATTGTCTATGGCCATGCCACCCTAAACATGCCCAATCTCATCTGAATTAATGAACATATTGATTAGTAACCAACGGAAACCGATGGGATCTTGGAATATCTTAGAAAAGACTCAAGTGTTTAAAAATGCTTTGGGGGGAGTGATGAAAATAAATACTTAATACAAATAATCTTTGAAAATGAGAACAATACATCTGAATAGAAGAAAACTTTGAACTCACACAACTTGTACCTTCAAAGAATTTAGCTAAAAGTAGTTCAAAAGGCAGGAAATTGGCATTTTAATATTCTGTTTGAGAAAGATAAATTATGAAAGTTGAATTAATTTTTTTTGCTGCAATCTGATAAGAATTTCAAGGGTCATCAGTGTTCATATCTTAGCACATCATCATGCATACTCAATTAGGTGTACCAAATTCTATTCAGAAATAAGTAGACCTGATTCTCTGAAAGTATACCCTGAAAGAGAAACCTATATGACAATATCTGTGTGATATTGTCCTAAGAATTACACTAGCTGTAAACAGTAATTGAGCTATACTTGCATGAATATGTCTTGGAACTCCAGAAACAGAAGGTTGACAATGATTATCTTTGTTATATGTAACAATCTCAAGAATTCTCTTTATTGTTTTCATTCCTCTCATAGGAACTCAGGACTTGGGTGAGAGGCCTCCAGATTCCATTCAGTAATATAGGCAGGCAAGACAAAGAAGAAAAATGCAAAACCCAACAATGGTTGGGGGTGGGGGGACAAATGCTGGGGAACACTCCCAGCAAAAGAGGCTGAATTTCAAGGTGGTGCATCCAGCTGAATAGAGTAGTATCCAAGAAACACGGAAGTCTCAGTTCCAAGTAAGAAATTATCTGAGAACCAAAATGAAAAAGCAGGATCCCAGTAGAGCTAGGCAGGGGACCAAACCAGAGACTTTCTAGGAAACAGCCCTCAGAATTCTAGGCAGGAAGAAAAATATCATTCGCAAAATGTGTCCGTAAGTAACTGGGATGGTAGACGGAGTAACAGGTGCAAATGGAGAAGTGGAGAATAAAGGTCCAGAGGACTGGTCTAATACTGAGAGTTAGGAAAGCCAACACTCAGAGCCAACAGAAATAATCCCTGGACACCTCTTGTTTGGGGCTTGATTACTACAAATAAGACGGGGAGAGCCAGAAGAGATTGAGTAAAACAGTGAGGGGGCACTGGTTAGCAGAGACTGGTGCTACTTGTCTGTTTTACCTGAATCCCAAGTAATATTTACTGTACATAAAATAATCTGTTAGATACATATTTGGCACCCTAACATATAACAATCAAACTAACACCGAAAGCCCACCACCCAACCTCATGGCTACAAGGTACAGAAGCCATTGATGCTAACCATCTACTTCTTTCCTATTTTAATCCCCCCTTTCTCCAAAAGTAAGAACTCCATTTGCAATTTTATGTTTTATTGTTCCCTTGTGAAAATGTTTTTATCACATATATGTTTATTCTTAAAAATATAATTTTTAGTTTGTCAACAATGACTTCAATGTTTACTGTTTTTCTAAGATGTATCCGATTTTTGTGTGTGAGCTATAATTTGTTTTTAATGCTGAATGATAGACTGTTTTCTCAACATACCAAAATGCATTCATTCTCTTAGCAATATTATTAACAACGTCGCTATGAATGTTCGCTATACAATCCTCCTAGTGCGCATGCGCAAGAGTTCCTTTAAACTTACTCTTCATTTGGAATTGCTGGGCCATAAGGTATATACAACTGTGCAAGTCTGCAAGATAACATCAAACTGTTTCCCAAAGTGTGTCAAAGGTACTCTTCCCTCAGCAGATTTGGAGTGTTTTCATTGATCTTTATCCATGCCATCATTTGGCATAGATCATCCTAATATTTTCAGATGGGTAAAATGAAATTCAATGGTATGCTTAACTTGTCTTTCTATGATTAGCAATAAGACAAACACATTTGCTTGTTTGCATTTTCCATATTGGTTTTCTCTTTCACAAATTTCTATAGTAACAGTTCTCATTTTAGCTATCGTGGTGTGGTTTTTACTGAATTTGTAGTAAGTCCTACAAATTGTGTTCTACATATTAAACATTTTTGCAGTTACAGATATTGTAAATGCATCATCTCAATTTCACCCTTAACAATAAACAGTTCTCATTTGTAATGGAGTCGCATATACTGATCTTATCTTTTCTGGTATTTTTTGCATCCACAACAAAAAAGTCCCTACATTAAGCTTATACAAATATTCTTC
This sequence comes from Lyroderma lyra, assembly GCA_004026885.1. Taxonomy (NCBI): domain Eukaryota; kingdom Metazoa; phylum Chordata; class Mammalia; order Chiroptera; family Megadermatidae; genus Lyroderma; species Lyroderma lyra. The sequence goes on along the minus strand of PVJL010007550.1, from coordinate 63,283 downwards.
CACGTTTTGTCCTAAAAGTTTGTTTTACATTATTTTACAGGTGAGCCAAGTCAAAGGAGCTAAATTGAGTGAAACAGGGTAATTTCAATGACTCAGCAGACCCTTCTGGGCAGTCGCCATGTTGAAGGTATTGTAGTAGGGGCTGGGTCTTTCATGACCTCATTTATCCTTATCCCTTCAAGTACAATACTTCTGTTTAATCCTATGCTCTCCCACATATCAGACACTTGCATTGATAATCATGACCTAGGGTCTTATAAAGAAACAGGCCCGAAATGGAGTCACTTGTGGTAAGCCCCGCCAAGACTTAATAACTAACCTAATTGCAATTTCTATCTCTGCTGGGAGTGGAATTTAAAACCAATAGTCTAGAATGCACTAATCAACACTAGCGAGGGAGTGTGCCTGGTAAGACCCCTGCCTTCCCCCAAGGGAAGGTCACCTTCCCTGAAATAATTCACTCTTTAACTTTCTTGTCCCACCCTCCTTCTGTGGCGAAAACACCTTGCATTTTGTAGAAGTCTTAAGCTTTCTTCTGTTTGGTACTTGGGATGCCGCCCATTTCATGAATCATTTAATAAAGCCAGCTAGATCTTCAAATTTACTGGGCTGAATTTTGGTTCTTTAATGAGAGTAACTAGAATAGATTTTTCCATCCCCTGAACCGTTGTTTCACAGAGTTGTATCTAGTGCTCTGGTTCTGTTATCTGTCATTACCCGTACTGCCCCACTGCTAGGCCCTGAGTTTCTTGGAAGCATAGGATTCATAGAAAATCAAATCATTTGGGGTGTGTGTGTGTATATGTATGTGTGTGTGTGTGTGTGTGTGTGTGTGTGTGTGTGTATGTAGTGCCTTACAGGTTTATAAAATATGCCTCATTAATATTTGTTTGGCATGGTTTATAAAATATGCTTTATTAATATTTGTTTGGAAGGAGAGAAAAGGGACTGCATGGTCATCTACAATAGCAACAACCGAAAAGCTCTTGATTTTTCTAAAAGCTTTATTCAGAATACTGGACTAGGAGCCTTATTTTCTTTCAAAGCATTGCATCGAATTAGCACGCTCCTCACACCCCGAGCTCCAGGTGTTAGACTCGGAAACATTTAGATGGCAGAACAATAAAAACAATCACAATGAAGCTGGACATGTTTATTCCTACATAATTCAGAGGGCACTGCAGTGCTCTTTCCAGGTATTTTCCACTAAAAGAAGGAGCTCCACGATAAATACGTCGCCATAGCCACCTCCCAGATAAAGGTGATGGCCTATCTCGGAATGGCCTGCTGTCCGAAGAGGTGACTTCAAGTTCTGGGAACTAGTGATCGTTTCTTGTGAAATATTTATGATGTTCATGGGGACATACATTATATTTGCTGTGGGTGTGTTCTGACTATAAACTCAGACGATGAAATAATTTCCTTCTTCCCAGAGAAGTCAGCTAGCATTTCTCTTGTACGTTTCTTTTCACATGCCTACCTGGCGTAAAACCAGAATACTTTGAAAGCTAAGGATGTGACTTTGTGCTTATTGATTAATATCTAGCAAATCCTTTTAATAAACTCACTCTTTTGTTGATTCCAAGATAACCCCAAGGGTTAGACGCTTGTGAATTCAAAAACAAACTAGAGGTCAGGCCATTGCATCTATCCGGCTCTCTTAATAAAAAGTCGTTGGAAGGACTGTTTGCACTTGACTCTGGACGAGACTAATACCTAATGGTTGGTTTGGCAGTCACAAGCCATGGTTGGTATTTTATAGGGTTTGTGGATGTTGGAAACTGTCAACTGAGACCCATTGGCCATGTTTCAAAATGATCCCCCTTATCTCCTACTGCTCCCTGCCATTGTTATGCCACATTGTTCTGAGAACCAGGTACGTTGTATAGTTACAACCATTCTGATCCCCCACTTGGTGATTGGTCTGCTCCAGCTCAACATACAGATATCATCTACTTTCCACATGTCGAAAATTTGACATTTAGAACATTCTTTACAGTTCCTAAATCCCTTTCAATATCTATCATCTGATCAGATTCCTGTAATGTCTTCATGGTAAGTGTAATAGGAATGACATCTCCCAATTAACCGATGAGAGACTAATACCAGGAGAAGGTCGAGTGACTCAGCCAGACACAGAAATTTTTGTAAATAGCTAGAGCAGACCCAAGGACCCAGATTACTGCCCAGAGACATGCATGAGCTCCAAGTGCTCAATCTTTACTTAAACAGAAGCAAGTTCCCGTTTCCCTAGTTGTGAAAAAATCATGTCAGGGTACAAAATGAACAGCAAGGTTTAAAAACACTGGGCTAGATGATCTTCTCTGACTTTCTTTCTGTGGTTAGTCAAGTGCTAATTAGTCAAAGGGCCATCTGTTCTCCATTTTTACTTCATTGCTGCACTAGTGTAATATTGTCACTTTGGCCATTTAGTCATCTACAGGACAAACGTCATCCTATTTTCACTAACAAGTACAAGTGTAAATTTCTAGACACACACATATGCACATCTGGTTTTGATTTAGCATCTGTGGGTTTGAACGATGATCACAGACATAGTCTGGCAATTTTAGAGAGTTGATCGTTTACAAGTATGACACCTTTGTTCAACACCATCAAGCTGTGGGGGGAGGGGGGGGCGGTGTGGTGATTTAAGGAAAAAATGTGGAGAGCAAGAAGATTTGAATGTCACTCACTTGCACCAGGTATGGGTTTAGCCTGTTTTTCCAGGTAGCACGTATAAACTCATAGATAATACCATAAAGTAATGGCTCAAAAATACTGTCATTATACAAGGGGAAAATAATTAGAAAGTAAAAACATTTAAATGCTTTTCCAATAGTAAAAAAATATTAAATGGAGAGGAATAAACTTAATGAGATATGGATAAGACCTCTAACCCGGAAACTATAAAATAGTGTGAAGAAACTTTTACAAGATCCAAAGAAACTGAGAGTTGAAAGAGTTGAGTTATTAAGAGGACTACTCTCCCTATAAATCTATAGATTCAAAGCAATGCCAGTCACCATCCAGCAAGATTTTGTGTTGAGATTTACAAGCAGGTTCTAAAATTCATAAGGAAATACAAGGAACCTAGGCTATACAGCAAAGTTTGAAAAAAAAAGAATTTGAACATCTTATATAACATGACTTCAATATATACTACAGTAATTGAGAAACCATTAGATTGGTATTAGGACTGGCAAACAGACCAAGAGAACAGAGCAGAGAACCAAGGAATAGACACACACTTCTGTGGTTGTTTGACTTTTGACCAAAGGTGATGGAACAATCCAATTGTTGAAAGTGTTTTTGGAAACCTATGTTAGAATAACTGAGTGTCTGTGTAAAGGCGGGGTTAGAGGGAGAGCCTTGCCCTTAACTTTACACTAGATGTAAAAATTAATTTGGGTCAATAATAAGCAGAAACACAAAAGCTAAAACAGTAACGAATTGAATAAAAACAGAAAAGTATATTTTTCACTTGGAGAATGTCAAGACTTTTTTAGACTACTGAAAATAAAAACCCTAATAGAAAAAAATGACTTATCATACTATCAAAATTTTAAATTTCTTCTCAAAATACTAATTTAAAAAATGAACAGGCAAGCCACAGACTAGAACACAATTGTGAATAAAGACTGGTGTTCAGGATATATTTTTTTAAAACTACAAATCGGTATAAAAAGACCAGCAAATAAATTAGAAATTGGATAAGTTGCACCAATACGTTACAAAAGAAGATACACAGGGGAGTTCTCTGGTGGTGTAGTGACTGGGCATCGAAGCTCTCAACACTGTGGCCTGGGTTCGATTCCCAACCAGGGAACTACCCAAAAAAACAAACAAATAAAGAAGATACACAAATTGCCAATAAGCACATGGATGGCTCAACACCATTCATCAAGGAAATGCAAACTAAAACCACAATGAGATACCATTATACACTTCAGAGTTTTGCTAAAATTACAAAGATTGACAACAGTAAATGTGACCAAGGACATACGGTCATTTGGAAGTTTCCTATATTATTGATAACAATGTAAAAATGTTAAAAACTACCTTAGAGAAAAGTCTGGGATTTCTTATAAAACTAAACATGCCCCATTTGGAAGAACCACCAATTCCAATTCCAAGCATTAAACCCAGAGAAATGAAAACAGATGTTCCCAAATCGACTCACACAAGAGCGACTGCATTAGGTATGTGCTGTTGCCTAACTAGTTACCAGGAACTCAGTGGCTTCAAGCAACACTTAATTATTAGCTAACAGTTTGGGGGAGGGGTGTCAGGGACCCCAGCACGTCTTAACGGGGCCTTCCACTTCCTGTTCCATGAGAGTGCAACCCAAGTGTCAGCTGGGATGCATTTGAACCCGGAAGCTCCACTGGGGCAGCAGCCGCTGCAAATGTCACTGAGGTTGTTGCCGGGGTGCACTTCCTGTGCGGGCAGGCCTCTTGCTTGCTACGTGCTCGGCCCAACATAACTGCTTTTTCTTTCTAGATGGGCGGGGAGAGAGTCTCTAGAAAGAGATAACCGGCCAGAAAGGGACTTATGTAACATAACAAAGTCACGGAAGTGACGTGCCATGACGTTTCCTGCATTCCCGTTGGTTAGAATCAAGACACAGGTGTCCCCTCCACCAAAGGGGAGGGGCTTATACAGGCACAGGAGGGCCAGGCAGTGAACATGACGGGAGAACGGCCTGGGGTCTGTCCACCACACTGCTGACGGAAGCCTTACTCTGTTTGCTTATTTGTTTGTCTGGTGTGAAACTCCAGCCTACCCTCCTGGGGCTTGCCTCCCGGGCTCACCTTTACCCACAAAGAACAGCCAGGGGACCTGAGCCCACTCATGGGAGAAACGGGGGCCCCAGAGTTTTAAAAAGCAAGTTAGTAGCCAATCTGGCGCTAACACCCGGAGATCCTGGCCCTCTAGTGTGGCCCCAGGTCGGGGACAGAAGGACAGAGAGAGCTCGCATGCATTTATTGCACCTGCTGGCCACTCCGTCTCCTTCCAGGCTGTGCTGCCTTGCTGGGTAGCTTGGGGCAAGTAAGCACTCCGTGCTCAGTGTGCTCGTCAGTGAAATGGGGATCAGGACAGGGTCCCTTTCATGGGGTTCTTATGAGGAATAACTAAGAGAAGTCAGTCCATTCTGGATCTGTCAGCTTGCAACTCTGTGGTTTGGGGCCAAGTCACGTCATCTCTCTGTGCTTCGGTTCCCTTATCACAGAGGGGTTTTGGAGATAAGACTTGGAGGACACCTGCATCAGTGGCTGGCACATATTAAGTAACGTTATTAACGGTATTTGTAACAAGAGGTGAAAGCCAGTCAACGCAAGTGCCCTTCTGGGGAGGGAAGCTCAGGTGGACGGCAGGCGGGGACGGAGGGCCAGTCTAAGGGGTCCTCTTGCTGGGAAGCTCCCAAGCCCCTGCCTCCACCTGATCAGCTCAGCGCCTGCCAGCACCAAAGGAACGGGCACAGGTTCTTCAAAGGCCCCTCGGCATCCCCGCCCTGGGCCTCCTGCTTCCCACCCTCAACCAACTCAGCCCAAGGAATGTGAAGAGGTAGGTGGGGGGGGGGGGGGGGAGGAGCGGGGTGGGGGGGGGGCGCTAGGGAGAGATGCGGGGAGGCTGGGGAGATAGAGAGGTGGGACCAGGACACAGAAGCGGCCGGGCGCGGGGCCGGTCGGTGCTGCCCCCTGGTGGACAGGCGCGGTAAGGGGCCAGTGCAGACCAGACGCAGGAGGCGGACACCGGGATGCACTAAGGAAGGGAGAGACAGAAGACAGAGGCAGAGACATGGAGAGAGACACAGATAGAAACAAGAGACACTTAGAAGGAGACACAGAGACACACACAGTAACAGACAGAGACAGACACAGAGATGGTGAAACAGAGACAAAGAGAAAGACAGACACTGAGACAGAGTTAAAGGGACGGAAAGTGACACGAGGACCAAGTGACACAGTGATAGGACAACAAGAGTCCAGAAACATAAAGTGATACCGAGACGTCACAGATAAAAACACGGACGGAAAAGGAGACCCAAACATAGTGAGAGACACAGTGACAGGCACCGAGAGACAGAGAAATCTAGTAAGCAACGATGCAGCGACCCCCAGAGTCCGAGGCAGAGATTAGGAAGAGAAGAGGATAGGCTGAGATGTTCTCCAAATCCCAGAAGCCTTATTTTTAATAGCAAACTGGAAAGTACCAAGGTGCTGATGCACAGAGAAACTGATTAGCAAACTGCAGAGGATATATACAGAGGAATACTACTCGGCAATGAAAAGGAATTATTAACACATACAACAATGTGAACAAATATCAAAACCATGTTGACTAGTGACACAAGTTTTGCACAAGTGATGACATACTGCCTGTTTGCATTTATCTGAAATTCTGCTACAGGAAAAAGAAAAACCAATTTATGGTGAGACATCCCAAACAGTGGTTACCCCCAGGGGATGGCAATGGGATTGAGTGATCAGGGAGCTCAATGAAAACCATGAAAGTGCTAGGAATCACACTGTATCAGTAACACTAAAATCTGAGTTGTACTTACTAAGGACTTTCTCTCAGAGTTTATCATTTACTTCGTTTATGAAAATGTTTCTTTCTCCAACAAAATTAATGTGAAACTCTTCGTCATTAAACGTTTTAGATAATACATGTAGAAGAAATGATAAAATTAGAAAAATTACCCTTTTGCAACCCACAGTATAATAATTGCTTTTTAATGGTTATTAAAAGCACAGGGTATAAAGGTATTGGATGACAGAACAGTCACATGGTCTCCAAATCATCAGCCCACAGACTCCATATTGATTATAAACGGGAACAAATACGAGTACCTTACACTGGAGAAATCTGGTAGAGAAAACACTAAGTGATCAAACTGAACATCACGTAGAATAAAATAAATGAATAATATGTACTCAGAATACTATGAGACATTGAAGAAACAAATTAAATAAGACATAAATAGATGGAAAACTACACTGTGCTCATGGATAGGAAGAATTAACATCATGAAAATGTCCATACTCCCCAAAACAATTTATAGATAAATTATATGTGTCTAACCACTATACTGTACATCTGAAACTAATATAAAATAATACTGAATGTTAACTCTAATTTTAAAAACTTGGCACAGGGTGTAACGTACAGCATAGGAAATATAGTTAATAATAGTGTAAAAACTATGTACAGGGTCAGATGGGTAATAGACTTCCTGGGGTTACCACATTGGGAGGTACATAAATGTCTCATCGCTATGTTGTTTTGTAGACCTGAAACTAATAATAAAAAAAAATGATTAATCAAACCACAAACTGAGTGACTATAGTTGTAATACATAACTAACAAACAGCTGCAACCCAGTCTATGTAAAGGACCACTTCAACTCATGAAAACAAAGTTAAACAACTAAATGCAATAAATGGTCAAAATGCTTGATCGGACACATCACAGAGACAGATATACAAGTCGCCAAGAAGACACAAAAGTGCTGAACATCATTAGTCAACCCTCCGTGCAAATTAAAAACATGACGGGGAGTTCCCTGGTGGTGTAGCGGCTTAAGGCTTCGGCGTTGGCGCTGTCAGCGCTGCGGCCTGGGTTCGATTCCCAGTCAGGGAGCTACCCACATACCAAAAAGCAAAAAAAAAATAAATAAATAAAAACATGAGGGAACACCACTACATACTCACCACAGTGCCTCACATTTAAAAGACTAGCAACAACAAATGTGGACAAGCAAGCAGAGTACCTGCCATTCTCAAATACTGCCAGTGCGTGTGTGAAATGTTCAACAACTGTGACAATTTAGTAGCAGTTTCTTATGTAGTTAAACACATACTCTCATGACGATCCAGCAATTTCACTCCAAGAAATTTACTGAATGAAATGATAACCTAGAATCATAAGAACTCTTCTATAAGGATTTGAAAGCATAATTTATAGATTTATCAAAATTGGCAAAAACTAGAAACAATTGAAATGTTCATCCACGGGACAGTAAATTACCTATGACATATTTATACAACGGAATTCCATGCAGTGACAAAAAGGAATGAACTTCTGATACATACAACAACATGGATTGACCCCCCAAACATTACGTGTTTTTAAAAGAAACCAGTCACAAAAATGTTCACACTACGTGATTCTATGATATTTGCATAGAATTCTAGAATAGGCAAAGCTCATCTGTGGTAACAGAAATTAGAAATATTGAGGGTCAGGAATTGATTGGGACAAGGCCTAAGGAAAGTTTTTTGAGTGTTTGGGGTAATGCCCTCTCTATATGTGGTTGTGAGGATTATAGAAGGTATTTCTCAAAATGGATTGACCTGTACACTGAAGATGTGTGTCTTTCACTCTATTAAACCAGAGCTCAATAAAAAGAACATCTGAAGCACAAAAAAGAAAAAAGAAAAAAAGAAAAAAAAAGGTAGTTGGTGATGGGTGTGCAGAATAGAAAAAAAAGTCAATTAATTAAATCAATAGAATCTGAAGCTTCTCTAACTTATTTCTGACATTAGATCACACACGTTTAGTGTGCTACAGGAAGTGCTTCCCTCTTTACAGTTCAAAATGACATCAGGTTCAGGGCTTTAAACCCAATATTCTACAAAAATCTTCATTTCAAACAATGTTTCTGGAGAAGCAACACTTGGCCATAGGTAAAAGCATGGAAGAAGTGATCAAATATCCAGAAGAAACAATAGTTATTTTCATCATCAGAGAGCTGCTCAGTTTTTTGTGACGGTCCTAGAACTTTTGCAGTGTGGTATTAATTGTGTCATGGAGCTCATTTTGGCTGGCGATTTTTTCTAATTTTCATAATGCCCAAATGAAAATAAAATAGGATAGTCTTATTATACATACCAGAAACACTTTTTGTTAGTTAATAACACCTGAAAAGCTGACTGCTCAGAAGGTCACAAAGCATTCTCCTCCAAGAAGAATGAATGAATGAAACCTGAATGGTGTCCAAGAGTATGTTGTCCATGTCAAAGCACCTTGACCCAAGATAAGAGTCTCTTTCTATCCTAGTCATTGCACTATCTGCAAAACCATTTCTAATTCCGATGGGTTGAGTAAGACCATTCTTACCAGCCTTGTTTACGTTCCCAAGTCCTGTTTGATTTTACACAAAAATAGCAAGCAAAAAATGTGATTTTACACATTTTACCACTTGGAGGGGGGTGAAATTGGAAGACACACGTTAGGCTGTCAGAAACAAAAGTGTATTGTAGGATAGCTTCATTATGATAATTTTCCCTTTTATAGCATTTTATAGGCTCTGGAACAGCTGTCAATCACCAGCATCTACGAACCTATTTGCTAATTTGTGATGCTCAGTGAAAAGCGTGGAACTTTCATCCAACACTTTAAAAAAGATGAAGTGTCTTAGTGAGAAAGCCTTTTTCTAGGAATTGCTTCAACTATTTTTTCTTATTGTTAGACTTAATTGGGGTGATGCTGGTTAACAAGAGTGACACAAGTTCCAGGTGCACCATTCCACAGTGCATCGTCTATGTGTTGTGGGATGTGTTCACCACCCGGTGTCAATTCGAAGAAGAAAAAGAGCTTAAACTGGTCAAGATTCTGCTGTCTTCACAGGGACCACTGGATTTGTTATTTCCATGTTTTCTGCAAGAGCTTAATTGAACCGCACTGTTCTGACTTTTCACTTTCAATTAAGATCCTCTATAAAGTCTGAACTCATGGAGCCTGGCTTGGCAGTTTCATACTTAACAAGAAAGTTTCTGCATGGCTATTTTGAAATAATTTAAATGAAAATGCGGTAGGTATTTAGTTACAGCTGACAGAAATGAGTACCAACCAGCTTAGCAAGGTGCTTGCATTTCATTTGGCTAAAATAACCTATCTCTCTCTGCTACTGCAAAATACATATGTGTTTAGTGTTTTGATTCTGGGGCACATAAAGCAGGATACACGCCAAAATACAATGCTACTGTATCTAAAACACTATTGGAAAGATCATTTTATTTGTGAAAATATGGACTTGTTCCAGCACACTATTTCCTCTCAGCTTCCTTTACATTGTATGCTATACATCAAGAAAATAAGACATTGCATCTTCTACAAGCAGGTTATTATTGCTAAAGATGAGCTTTCTTTAGTTCTGGGAAATGTTAGATGGAGGCTCTTAAACCACACAGCTGTACTTCATAAATAAGAAAAATATTTGATATGGTCATTCACAAGTTAGAGGATCATGAAATCCTTCAAAGGCCACTAGTTTTATCTTGCAAATGTAAAATAAATAAGTCTGAACCTTGTCATTTACACTTGCCAGGATAAAATGCACATCATCACAGGGCTTTGAATTCTGACATGAAATTCTGGATCATTTTTCCTTTACTGATGGCAGGAGAATCTATTCCTACAATTGTATTTGACTCGGTACATGAGTATACCTTCCAGTCTTGTATCAACATGGCTCAAGTTGATGCAAAAGATAGGACATACTGTTGTATTTGTTAAAGAACAAAAATTCAACCAAGTAAATGTAAAGATCTACCATATTTTGCCATGTATAATGTGCTCCCGTGTATAATGTACACACATGTTTTTGGCCCAAACTTTCAGGGAAAAACTCTTTCATTTTAATAGTGTAATTCAATTTTTTGTTTATATTTACGTACTTGTTTTTTGTATTATAAAGCAATTGTAGCATTTATTTTTTTAACATATTAGGGCACAAGAAATTTTATGTAACAAATAATTATAAAACACAAGAACAGATGCAAGGTATGAGAAATTGTATGTATAAAAATTTTTAATATTAAAAGAAACCAATTATCGTATTCCAGGGTATTTTGCATGTGGATATCGTTATTAATTTCTAGAGTTCCATTTTTAACTCATAAGCATAAATAAAAGAATTAAAAGCATTTAGATACAGAATTAGTACTACCTGTTTATAATGCACATCCTTATTTTTTCCCTCACATATTTGGGCCAAAGAGTGGTCGTTATACATAGCAAAATACAGTAATTGGTTTTATTGAATCATTCATGAATCGAGCAGCATCCCATCTACTAAACAGAAAGGATCTCTGAGAAGCTGCACAAAATGGCAGGTGGTATAGGCAGAAACTTGGTGGGACAAGAAAGTTATTAGCAAAGTAAAAGAAAGAATTTTTTTAGGAAAAGACACCTTTCTTTGGGGAAAGAGAAGAAAGGGTCTTATCTTACCTTAATAGTATTGAGGAAATTCCAGACTGACCTAAGACCACATTCCCGGGTGGGGCTGAAAGGGCAATTAAGTCTTGCTTTGCTGCCCCGGGGGCAAGCAACTTCGTCTGGGACCTGTTTTTGTTTGGTTTGTTTTAAACAATACTTACTTTCTGACCAGACTCTAGGCCTGACTGAGAGAGGTGATCAAAATTGAAGGCATGTGTGCCCTTGTCAGCTACAGGGCTCAGGGCATTTACTGCTTCTCCGTGTGATATTTACAGGTCATGACGTTTTTTGCTTAATCCCCGAGTTCCTCACAGGTCGTGCCTTCAGGTTCACAACTGGTGAACCTGAGTTGGTCACTCTCTTTGGTCCTTTCCTGTTGTTCCTATCTCCGGGAGATGATTTGCGTGGAGGTCCTGACTTTGAACATGCATTTAAAGCTTTTCAGAGTTGACACTGTGCCAGAGAGTTTCTGGTAACTGCAAGCAGGATGATTCCCAGGGTTGGGAGGGCACTTCGGAACCAGAATCCTCAGGACCCAAACCGATCCAAAGCAAAGAGGTCAAAGAAACACCCCACTGAAGGAGTTACCAGGTGGCTTGCTCAATAATCTTGCATAATTTAATTTCAACTGTCCCCTAAGTGTGAACCCAGGTGCAGAAGGTTGTGTTGGTCATAGCTCAGACACCTCCTTGCTCAGCCAAAAGAATCAAGAGCTATCCTATTATCAAGAACAACTTTGGCCAGAGTCTAAAGACGTCGGGGGATGCACAGAGCTATTACTTAAACAGTAGATTAAAATTAACAGTATGTTTTGCAGTATTTTCAAGAGCTAAGGAGAGGTTCCTGATTAGAGCCTCATTTGTACTCTCATTCCTAACCAGGGAAGTAGGGAATGCCTCTTGGTGGGTCCTCTGTAGAACAGTTAGGGGCCCAGTTAGATAACCCTAAGAGGCATTGCCCAATATACGCCAACCATCTAGGCATTCAGAGGCAAAAAAATTAAATAAAATAAAATAACCAGCACAGACAAAGACAGAGCCCACTGGGGCACAAACTACACCTACTGATGCTGCCCTGCTGACGGATTCATTCACAGGAATTCATGCACTTGCCTGTTCAAGCCAGGGGTCACTTAGGTTTCCTCTTAGCCAGAAATAAAAGCTGTTACCTGCTTCAACAATGTCCTGGGAGGTACAGGAAAGAAAGGACAGAAGGAAGTGTCTCCTGTTCAGCTAAAGCAGGACGACTTGATCCGCCCTCTCAGGTGGAACCAGTCTGCATCGAAATCAGCTACTTGCTTCTTTGTCCATTTAATTTGAAAGTCTGTGGCATCTGCACAGGACTATAGGTCGGGTGACTTCTTCAGTTATGAAATCTGTACCCCAAGTGGAAGTTTCTGAAGTCAGACTGACATCTGGGTACTGAGGAGGACCTCTGATAATAACGGCCAGGGAGACTCAGAGCAATCTTTGATCTTCTGATTCCAAATCGGAAGGGTGGGAGAAAACAGGGAGCCTTTGTTCAGAGAACCGGATATGTGGGGTAAGAGAACAGTTCAGGATTCAGTCCAGTTGACAGGCATGTACCAAAACCTCCAAGCCGATTAACAGGACTACAATGTAATACGGACAAAGGGGCGAACATCGTTGTTTCTCTGTACCTTCACCCACATGTTTTTTCAAAGATAATCTTAGTAAAATTAATTTATTAGCATAAAGCTTGGCCTGATCATTTATATTGATGATATAAGCTCTTTTTAAGAGTACTTTGCTGAAATCTTCTAAGCAAGGTACCAGGCCAATTTTTCCAGGTAAGTTTATTGGCTCCAAAACTCACCCTTAGCTCCTTAAAATGGTCTGGTCATTTTTGAGACTACGCACATTTCTCTCCAATGTGACACTCCAGTCAAAACCCTGGCAACACAGCTAACATCTCTGGTTACATCCTATTACAAGAACAGATTTTTATTGAGCTCAGAAAAAACATACTCAAGAGTTTTTCGAATTCTAGAGGGATTGGGTAGAAGAAAACGTAAAGGTTTCACCTTTGCTTACAAAGATATATTTACCGAATTGCTGAGTCATACATAGCCTAAGAGCAAAGGTTTCCTTAATTAAAGTTCTTTGCATGAATCACAATGAAGATGAAGCACTTTTGCAGGAAAAGCATCAGAGTAAAAGAATATAACACTCTGTAAATGACAGAGACTTAAAAATGGCCCTGGTTAAAGATCGGGTGAGAGTTTATCACAATTCAATTAAAAAGGAAATGTTCTTATTTCTGTGACATACAACATTTTAGGATAATAACCAGAATTATGACTGATAACATTATATCAAGACATATCAGATTTCCAGAAATTTCACAGAATTTCTGAAACACCTATATAACATTTACCTATACAGACACAATATAAAGAAGACTTAGTATTGCTTTTATTTGAAAATACTTCCCATGTAATTTACCATGTCAAATAAGCCTTTTTTAGTTTAACATTTCCCTTTCCATAAAGGAAAGGGAACAAACGTTCCAGGGTCCCTCTGAAAAATGTCAAACTTAGTTTAGAGTTAAAAAATTTCATTTAGGGTTTGACTTGTGGGAGGTTGTTTAAAATATCAAAGAGGTCTATAAAACATATGATCAAATATGATCATAGGTCACTGTGAAACGATGCTTAGTTATGCATTTAATCAAAGTGACAATAGATGATGTTAAAGACAAATCAGGAAGTCAAATCGCTGGGAAAAAAAAACAATCTCAGCTTTTTTTAAAAATAGAGAAATTTCAGCCTTTTGAACACAGAAAATTATTTTGGAAAACCAAAAATTCTTATTTTCTAGGCAGATTAGTTTAAAAAGTAAAGTCTTATTACAATTTCAGATCAAGAACAGACCAATAGTCCAAGAAAACTTAGTCCTTTTAACAGAGAGAAAACCAAATTCAAATTTTGTATTAGCCTTTTTATGATATTAAAATTCATTTACTTAATTAAATTCATTTTAATTCTTAGCCATTCCTGACCACACATAAAATTATTTCCTCATTACTTGTAGTAGTTTTAATTACATACATTAAAATTTTAACCCTTTGAAATTTTTAATATCTAATGAGAACTAAGAAGCAAGCAATTATGAACTGTCTTTTACAATAACATTCTGTGGACTGGCAGACTTGTACATGTTTTTAATAATTTGTAGAAACATGCTTTATTATAGACAATTTCTCAGCATGGCACAAAAAATATTTAGTAATAGACCCATATATCTTTCATCTTTTTCTAAAAGGAAGCAAAAAGTAGATAGCCCTATGTTCAATAATGAATGTTTCTTTTGTATTTTATCTGATTTGGAAATAATCTGTACCTTCAATGAATCTGATTTAATTTAGCAAAACTTTAAAGTTTCAGATTTTCAAAAAGATTCAGGGAAAGTATTTTAAAAGTTTACCTAGAAACTCTTACCTTATTTACATCCATTTAATTCACTTGTTTTCCAAACTTAAGTTTAGATTACTTATAAAAATTTTATCATGCTAAGTTACTGTTCTTGCTGACAAATTTTATAACATAAAGTTATCTGACTAATAAACCTAGGTAGAATAAAAGTTCTAAGTTTCTATTATATTCAATGTTCATAACTCTAAAGATATATTTATTTTAATTAAACATCAAACTTAAACTAGCTTTAATACCAAATATTTTTCCCAATCACGTAAACCTGAAATTAATTTGTGTTAGTTTCTATTTCTGCAAATTTACTTTATATAAGTTTTTAATTTTGTTTAAGATAATTAAATAGAGTTCTTTTATAAGTTAATTTTATCAATACCATCTAAAGGTAGAAAATACCACACATCTAACACACTAACACACACACACACACACACACACACACACACACACACACAGAGCAACACAGAGACCTCACAGCTTTTATTCTAATTTTTAACCATGAGATAAGTATGATAATGTAAACATCACTAGAAGTAGGATCTATTCAAATGGCCTTTCCCCCTTTCATTTTTTTGATAAGAATTACCTCCCTGATGTTTGTATTTTAAAGAGATGACCTAGATGCAAATTAGCATTTATATATTAAAAGGCACAGGGATAAAAATGCAAGTTCCTCCCAGAAGGATCTTTATTCCTTAAGGTCAGAATTTACAATGGCCACAGGCCTTTTGAGATGAAATGGAGAGGTTCTGAAATTGGTAAAAATAATTGGTCAACACGTTTTTGGAGCCATGCTGCTTGTCCTGTAAAAACTAGATTTGTAAAACTAGGACAGGTCTTTTAAATTTCTCAAAGAATTAGGTTGCCATCTTAAGCAAAGGATTGTCACACCCACCCACCTATGCTGGAATCTTTTTCTTTCTCTCTGCATACATTTAGTTTAGGAGAGGCCTAAAAACATCTTAGCAGGCTTTGAATGTTAGCTTCCAATTTGGCCAAATTTTAGATCATAAAATCATTAAATCCCTTCAGATATCTCATCAGGTTTCAGCTGGGACAAACAGTAAATACGTCTGGCAGTATTAAACAACCCCATGGAGTTAAGAGGTGTCACAAGATCTGGAGTCATTTCGAATGACAGTCAAAAGAAAGAACCCACAACCTGCATATCCCAGACAGGGAGAAAGTCAAGTCAAGTTCTTGGGACATAAAACAAGACAAGCAAGGAGGCAAAAGCTATCCCTGGGAGATATCCCAGAACCAATTGGTCTGGATTTGGAAAAGAAGGAATGAAGTACGATTTTATTTCCATCCCTGGACTAGTCTCAGGAGGGAATCTATTTATGAGACTTCTGAGGATGTTCCCTGAGTTTAACAAGTTTTTTAACTATAAAAACATAGTTAAAAACTATGACCCTTAGTTCAACCTTAGGACTAAGGAGTGAAAGCTAGCTAAAGAGGATCAAGTGTAGCCTCAGCTGGTCTTATTTTAAAAGGTAACTATTTAATATTCTCTTAAGAGTGGAAAGATGATGCACATAGAAGATGACTAGAATGAGTATTAAAGGAAGATAGACAGGAATGGTAGGCGTTCTATCAGTATTAGAGTCTCTTGTTTTATGTACCACTTTGCTCTTTAATTTTTCAGTAGGCTTTGCAATGAATCTTTCAATGACGTTACTTTGGAATTTTGAAGCATTTTGAAAGTTTCTACATACCACTTATTCTCTTGGTTCAATTTCAGATCCCTTTCTCTCAAGTTTACTTCTTAACCGAACAACCTTGTCAAATTGGATTTTCCTTATAATGGCCGCTGGAATTCTAGGTTGTTTTTAGTAAAATGCTGCCATCTTTCTAGATACCTGCAGCTCCTGGTACTAGGGTTTCTACACCTAAAATAAGCACATATATTGAAAGGGGGGTTGCCCAACTCTTTGGATAGCAAGGATTCTATTTCTTTCTATGGTTTTGTGTTTCCCAGAGCCAACCTAATACCTCAGAGGACTTAACATGAGAGTCTCATGGAGGTGGCAAGCGCTCTAACAACTGTTACATCCTTGACCCACGCCCACCCATTTTCCTTTACTTCTCAGATTTCCAATATCAACTAGCCTTTAATTAAAACAAAATTTTATTCAGCTGGCCTCTTGTTCGACTCATTCTGGCTTAGATAGGTCCCAATCGGATCTTGGACCAAGACTCATGTTGAAGTTGAACCCACTCCAACTCCAACCAATAACCAACAGTTTTCAATGTGAGAATTGTGGCATGAGCCTTTATCTGCACAAAACAAGACAAACAAACGTTGTGTTCAGGTAGGGGGAACACAGCTAGAACACTACTGCCAGAAAGTCTTGGCAGGTTCAGGACCCATGGTTACGGCCCAACAAATAGCTGCGTCCTAAGAGAGCAATGCCCTGGGTTAAAACCTGTGGTTACTACGCAGCAGACAGCTAAATTCTGAAGGAAACCAGGATGCGCGATATTCCTTGGCTGGCTTTGTGCAAGTCTGATAGAACTGCAACGTACTTGGGTTCTTTCCCTTAGCTCTGCCTACCTGCACACGTACTGTAGGCCCACTCCATTTATCCAGTAAACCCCTAAGACAGCAGATTCTGGTCGACATCAAAGTAAATTGTGGGCACAAAGTTTCAGGTCTGTTAACCACAGAAACAGAGTTTCGGTCAACTTAGGATAACATCTTGGCCTCAGTTGCATTTTAGCTCCGGACTCGTGAAAGCAGAACGACCCCATGGACCACATCCCCTGAGAACCAGACCCAACAAGGCCATGACTGACATCAGGACCTGAAGCCAGGATTAACTGCTGCCTGCCTCAGCCTTAACCCATCAGGAGAGCCCATGACCCCAACTCCCTAGTAGCCATGATGGATGATTTGGGCCTGTGTACAGCCAGCTGCTCCTCTCTGAGTCTGCCTGCTGTCCCTTGAGTGTAAACTGCTTCTCTTCTTCCTACTTGGACTGTGAATTCTCTCACAACCCGCGAGCAGCAGCCCCCACCAGGCTCTCCACATTGTGCGCCTTAACACACCAGCAGTAAACAAAGATAAGCTACTCCTGACCGGCCAGTACAAAGCTGTGCAGACCACCAGCAATGCCCAAGGCGAACTGGACCAGTAGATTCCAGTAAATGGGGACTGAGGACTGGAACTGGGGAAAGAACTAAACCAGCGAACCCCAGTAAGTGGGGACAGCAGACTGGGACCTGGGAAAAGGTTGCCAACCCACTGGGCAATGGCACTCTGATCCCAAAAGCGAGGGGCTCATGTTCTAGAGGGAGCCAACCCCGGACCGAGCTGACCCACTAAGCCACGGCCTAGAAGCCCAATTAGACTGGGAGTTCAACACAAAGACAGGGGACAGAGCTCAGAAGCAAGAGGAACTACCAACAGCCCTTAATCTTATTTCTCATTCAGAAAGAAACAGGGCAGCTCCCGGCCCTGTTCATTGAATTTTATATCAACGTGCTCTTGGAGACTGAAGCGAATCGGACTGGTTTTCAATGTGAAAATAAAATACAAAAGCTGTTCTTGGACTTATTTCTAAACAGGACTTGTCTCTCATCCTAATGTAACAGAAATATTTGTGGTGATCAGCATTCAATTAATATTCTTCATGCAAAGGAAAGCTCCGTTTTCTAGGATTTGACATTTTCAGCGATCAATGACTGTATTTTGTACATGGAAATACTGCTGCTAAAAACAGAATGCTAGAAATCGAATAATGCTATTGGTTTCCAAAGACTATTGGAATACTAGAGCGATGTGAAAATAGTAATAAAAGGGGACTATTTCATGGAGAACTTTGGGGGTGAGGCTAAGACTGTAACTCGTGAATTATCTCAGGGTAAACGCTGCAGCCACCAGCGCCACCAGCAAATGGGAAATGGGTTCATAACAGTGAAAGAAGATAGTGCACTCAAAAAAGGATTCATGAGTACCTCACCTGTGTTCCTCATTGTCCCCAAATGCCATGAGAAGTTCACGTTGGACCCTACCGTCACTGCCACCAAATCTGTTAAAGAACAAATATTCAACCAAGTAAATGTAAAGATCTAATTGGCTTTATTAAATGATTTATTAATCGGGCAGCATCCCATTCAGTAACTACAAAGATGCCTCAAGAACTTGTACAAAATGGAAGGTTTTTCTAGGCTGAAAGTGGAAAGAACAAGAAAAGTTATTAGCAAAAGAAGAGAAATGATTGTCTGGGGGAAGGCCAGTGTGGGTATTATGAGACAGATTACCTCATAAGGGTTAACTGGCAAATACCAGATTTGTTTCAGGCAAGCTGGTCCAACCCATGGCCCAGGACAGCTTTGAATGCAGCCCAACACATATTCATAAACTTATTAAAAACCTGACGAAAATTATACACGGACCTGTGTTTAGCTCATCAGCTGTCGTTGGTGTGAGTGTATGTTAGGTGTGGCCCCAGACAGTTCTTCTTCCAGTGTGGCCCAAGGAAGCCAAAAGGTTGACACCCTGGTTTAAGGTCACATTCCTGGGAGGAGCTGAAACTACAATTAAATGTTGGTTTGCTGTCCTGGGGGCAAACAACTTCACCTTGGGCTTGTTGTTTTACTTTGTAACAAAACATTCCCAAAATTATAAGTGCAGTCATTGTCATTCAAGTCACACCATCTTGAGCCACACGATTGTCAAGGTAAGAAACGTCCAAACCTATAGGGAAGTTTTATAAGAGTTTATTTGAGCCCTAACTGATGACAATTGCCAGATAGCAAGATCTCAAATGCCCCTAGAGAATAACAGATTTGCAGTTTCTTTTACGCATTTGGAATTAAGGAGGGACTGAAGGAAGGTGTCAGAATGGTGGGGGAAAGCTAGGCAGAAATTGGATTACGAGAGTATGTGCTTTCTTAAGGGTATTTACACCTGCCTTTGAGGGGTATTAATTCTGGCGTTTCGAGGTGTTAACCTAGATACACAAGAACAGTGGGCAAGGCTTACTTGAAAACCTTTCACTACAGAAGTCACAGGCCTGGGGCAGACTACCCACTATGGCCTGCCAAGTTAGAAATGTATGATTTATTACAGAACCCATTTTTCATCCATGTGACGTTTTGGTCAATAAAGGACAGCACGTACGACGGTAGACTCATAAGATTATAATAGAGCTGAAAATTTCTATCCTTTTTTTTTATTGGGGTGACATCTGTTACAAGGATTACATAGGTCTCAGGCATACAATTCTACAGTGCATTGTCAGCTTGATGTATAATCAGTTCACCACCTAATGTGACTCTATCCTTTAGTAATGTGATGTCCATGGTAATGTCAGAGTGGGACGCATGACTCGGGTATTCGTGGTGACGCTGATGAGAATGAACCGAGCACAGTACAGCACGTGTCATTATGTACAGGACACGATATCTGGTAATGCTGATCAATGACCATGCTCCTGGTTTATGTGTTTACTAGGCTATACTTTTTTCATCTTTATTTTACAGTGTACTCTTTCTACTCATGAAAAAAAAAGTTTGCTGTGAAACAGTAGGACCTGTGGTGGTGGCAGCAGCCTCGTGTACCTTGGGTTTAACTCGTCTCTTGATTGCACCATTTTCTCTCATGCTTTTTAAAAATCTCCTGGCCTTGTGTACAATAACATGCTGTACGTGCTTGTAGCCCAGGTGTGTGGTAGGCTCTACCATCTAGGTTCCTGTAAGTGTACTCTGATATTTGCACAACTGTGAAATCGCCTAACAATGTATTTCTCAATGTATCCCCATCATTAAGTGGTGAGTGACTGTTCTTCATGGGACCAATAGCTCAGAACAATTTAAATGGAGAATAAGTATTAATGAGGTCAAGTGAAATGATTCTCCAGGTAACCTCTTTTATTTTTGCATGCAGTATTAAAACGGTGCAAAGTGACTTTTAATTGCTTTAAAAGCTTCACGCATATGCAATCTGAGATTCTAGAGAACTCTTACTTACATCTTGACCCCATTTAAGAGAGTATTATTCTCCCTGGAAGTGTATAAGGATAGATTGACATCATCAGAATCCAAAACTAAAATAAATAAAGAATAATCTATCAGCAAAGTTGGAAGTAATCATTGTATGTGGATTTTTTTACCTCTGGGATGAATATATTGATACATGCCACTTTTCATGATACTAATTTCAGAGCTACAGAGTAATATAATAAAAAACAACCCATTTATTGGCAAAAAAAATGCAATTAGTAGGTGCCAGCTTGCAAACTGTGAAAAGATAACACATATACACTTAGTTTTTCATATTCTGCAACTTTACAACTGTATACTCAGCACTTCCCAAAACCCCAGGGAGAGTTCACAACATTGTACTATCAAGTGTGAAGAAAAAAATAATGCTTTGTCTCCCAGACAGGATACCTCCCAGAAAGCATTTCCTCAAAATCACAAACTGAAGGACTGATTTCATTCGTTGATGTGGCGACTGGAATGCTACACAATTCTCTATGATCATTTCTTTCTTGGCATTTAAGAAAAGGGGATTCAAACATTTAAAAAATAACAGTGGAACTTTTAATACATAAAATCACATTTGCATAGTGCCTTTATTCAATCACTGAATGTAAAACTGTGGAAAACTAAATAACACATGAAGAGTGGCTAAGAATTGCCCCAGAAGAATCTGAAGTAAATGCTGAAGAAACAAATGAGTTGTGTCAAGGTCCAATCCATGTTGTCTCAGAGAGGCCATAAACTGGAGAAAGCACGTGGTCATGTTTCCAGAAAAAAAATCATCCCAATCTTGCAGTCCTCGCCCCAATACTGCCTTTGGCAATGACAAGGAGGGATTGTGCAATATGAATCTCTGTCGCTGAGCTGTGGCAATAATATTCTGAGTCAAGCCAGCACACTCCAAGTGCCTATCACAAAAGCACAGTGATGTGTGGTGCCCAATGAAACTGAGAGGCTGGGGTTGTGATTGGGCAAGCATGGTGCATTGATAAGCCGTTCCCCTGGGTCTCCGCGTTTCCCACATGAAGCAGAGTAGGTCTCAGAAAGCCCAGGAAGCACTCACAACCAGGAGGAAGGGCAGGGGAAATGCAAAAGCAGGTGCAGAATAACAAAATAAGCCAGGGAGATTTAACCAGAGAGCCAGTGTGAGGACAAGGAGGAAAAGATGGTACAATTCTAGTCTTGCCGTCAGCAGCAGCACTAATCCCCACAGTGCTCCGAGCTTCAAAGCCGGGGCCTAAATCCTTTCACATGTTTTCTTAAAGCTCTGATAGCGGCAATAAACAGAGCATTTCCTTACACAGTTTGGGTAAGAAAATTCAGCAGTCCCCATGTCTATTAAGAATTTTGAAAGAATCCATAGTGCTGGAGTATTCTGGGCATCTGGAGAATTCACATAACGAATGCATCTATGGCCAAAGCACAGTGTTAAAGTTGAGCTTGTTTCTTTACCTTGAAAAATCAGTGCCAGATTCAAGGAAGTTGAATGCTGCTGCTTTTTTTCTTACCCAATGACAAAATGGTGTGGTGTTTGTTAAGAATTTCTCTGCCGCAGACACTATTAGGATTCTTTGCTGCTGGATTTGATTCTGTTGGTGCTCATAATAATTCTACAAATCAGCTAAGAATCCCGAGTTGTTGCACTCAGCAAGCAGCACACCCATTTTTCATCCTACATAGACTGCCCACTCATTTTGGAGAGGCAAGACGATGTTTTGGGCCGGTCGTGTTATCACTGGTGATGAAACACGGGTGTACCAACACGATCCTGAAACAAAGCATCAAAGTGCACGGTGGAAGCCAGGCAATCCTCCCCGACCAGAAAAGTCCCGTCAGTCCAAATCAAGAGTCGAAATAATGTTGCTAGCCTTTTTTGATATCAGAGGGATTGTTCATGATGAATTTGTACCCACTGGGCAAACAGTCCGCCAACTTTACTGTTTGCAAGTGCTGGCCGTGAAACAGACAAAAACGACCTGAACTTCTCGCCAACAACTCCTGGCTCTGGCGTCACGACAATGCACCAGGTCACATGGCACTGTGAGTGAGGGGGTTTGTAGCCAGCACACACATAACTGTATGGGAACACCCTCCCTGCTCACCTGATCTGGCCCCCCATGACTTTTCTCTTTACCCAAAGATAAAGGAAATATTGAAAGGAAGAGATTTTGATGACATTCAGGACAGCAGGGGTCATACGATGACAGCTCTGATGGCCATTCCAGAAAAAGAGTTCCAAAACTGCTCTGAAGGGTGGACTAGGTGCTGGCATCGGTGCACAATTTCCCAAGGAGAGCCCTTCGAAGGTGACCGTAGTGAGGTTCAGCAGTGAGGTGTGTAGCACTTTTTCTAGAATGAGTTCAGGAAATTAATTGTCCGACCTTGTACACCTCTTTTCTATACTCTTAATTAATATCATGAGTTTAACTATTACATCGATGCCAAAAACTCTTAAATCTATGTCTGGCCTAACCTATGACTCTATTTCAATTTAACACAGTTTTCTCAAATTTTGTTTTCTACTGACAAACAGAAAAAACTGTTCAGTGGTCTCATCGCATAATCCCTTTATATACTTTAAGATCACACCTTTTATGCCTTAGCTATATACATATTTTTTTAATTTTTTTTTTTTTTTGGCTAAGCAAAGTAACTCCATTTTTTTAACTTTTTCTTCTAGAGCCTGTTTTCCATTGCTTTGAAATTCTTTTATTATACTTTCCTGTAACTTCCCACGTCTCTATATTCTTTTTACAGGATGAAAATTCCATCTTCATACTATTCAAAACTGTTTTGACTAATGTGGGTCCCAATGAAAGCATACTCTAACCCTGAGGGCTAACCCCCTGCTAGGCTCCGTTATTCAGCTTGTGGGTAAGAATAGTAACTTCACCACTCTGCTTCGTTGGAGCTAGGTCTGTTGCAAAGAATCAAAAGGTAAAATGAATATAATACCAATGGCATTATCATGACCTCGGTCAAAATGGTGGGGTTTATGCATAGCAATTTTCCATTATTAATTCATATTGCACACGGAATGAAAGGAACTCAACAAAATAGAGTTCAGATTTGGGTACATCTAGGCTTATTATATATCCTAGGAGGTCAGCTAAAGGAGTTCTTCTGGGATAGGCCAAAGATCATTTTCAGCAAGAAAAATCAAAACCCAGAGGCACAGTGAACAGAGGAATCAGTTTAAAAGCATCTAGTGCCTCATTTACGAACAAGGAGTAATCAGCGGCGGGCAACACTGGAAAGTTGGGGCACAATAGCTGGGCTCCTGCAATTCAAATTCTAAATGCTACCACACCAAATTTCCCTAAAAGACTCCCCTTTAAACCACTGTCCCCAGGAACGCTCGGGCCATTCACAATATACACGAGCTTCAGGGGCTGTTTGTGGAGCACTCACCGCTACGCTAGAAATGGTGAGAGCATGGAGCTCTGTTGTTTCCAAGGCTCCCAGTCGAGAGCCTACCCTGATCTGGCACACTACAAATCTCCAAACTTCCTTGCAGCTATAAGGAACTTTCCAAAGCACTGATAAGAAGCTTACAGACATTAAGCTTTAATGGTTGCAGACATTAAGCAGATATTGATGTGTGTTGAAGGCAGTCACACACGTATCACACTGGGAGGTAAATATTGATCCAAGATCAGACCAGTATTTACCTCAAGGAACTGTGCATCTTGATGCTGACCAAAAAGCCCGGTCAATGCATGTACCGTATTTGGCCGAGTATAATGCGCACTTTTTTGCCCAAATTTGTTTCAGAACAATCCGTTTGCTATGTTTCTAGAATTTCCCCGCATATATAAACACAGACTGTTGGATCAGTTTAGTTATTGACTGAGTAAAAGTAAATGCGTTGTCTTTCATCGTAATTCTTTTCCATTGGTTTTTTTTTAATTTAACGTTTAAATACTTGATCATCATGATCAATATTTAACTGTGTTATGAATACTGTAAAATTAAACTGTGGTCTGTACTTTGAGTGTAGCAATTTGTCTTTCCTAATTTATGATCTCATTTCCAGTCTTTCACTTGAAGATCGGCACTGAACAAAAGTGTCAGTATTTAAAAACAAGGGGTACAGTTTCTAGAAATGGGTTTAAAAGGGGTACACAAGTGGAGAAAGGTTGTCGTCTTACAGGGAAGCCCTCCATGATGACACTCTCATCATTATTATTGTTATGGATGAGTAACTGAAATGCTTTGAAAAAATAAAACACCATGTAAATGCTAAACTTGGAAATCACAAGGTACAAGTCTGGCTGGAAAAACCTATAGAATCTACCAGAGCTGCAGAACGTGCCACATATACACGGCTGGGGGGCCTTGTCTCACACACACACAGGGTATCAGATGGGGGGTGTCGCTGGGGGCTGGAGAATTCAGTAATATGAAAACCATTCTTTGGTTCCCTGTAACATTGTGGAGCCATCTCGTCGTGTGGAGGTAATGCTGATGACACGAGTAGGAGCGACAGAAAGAGGAAGAACTCATCTTTAAACTTTCTACACTTCACCAGTGGCCCCCGGGTCCCAAGCGGGTCATCTTGGGGTTCAGCACATTAACCGGTACAAAGCAAACCTTGACTTCATTACTTGGTAAGGAGGGGCACAGAACAGATTAATTTCAAATGAACTTAATTGCCTTGGGAAACTGAGCAACAGACTGCAACAGAGACATTTATATTAAATAAGGAAAAAACACATATTATAGGAAAAACAGTTTCGCTTTCTGATAAACATTAATAGGACTCTATAGTTAAAGCTTTCTCTAAGGGAAACCTCCGTGAGTTATTGCAAATAGCTTAATCAAGTTATCTTTGTGTAGCAGTTGGCTCCCCAAAGCCTTGAAAGATTATTGGG
This sequence comes from Lyroderma lyra, assembly GCA_004026885.1. NCBI lineage: Eukaryota > Metazoa > Chordata > Mammalia > Chiroptera > Megadermatidae > Lyroderma > Lyroderma lyra. The sequence continues at coordinate 37,741 of PVJL010007550.1, read as the reverse complement.
GGCATTAATAAGAGGAAAGGAAATGCTATTGCTAGTGGCAATAGATCCCTTTTACCCCTGGGACCCCAGACCCAGCTTTGAGGAGTGGAGCTGAGAAGGGGTCCCAGTGAACACAGCCCTAGTGGTAGCTGCATGTACACTGGTGTCCAAGAATCAGCAGCAAAGTTAGAGCAGTAGGGATTCGTGGAAAGTAGTTAAGTCCACGGGGAAGCAGATGCAAGAGACAATGGAATTGTCTTCCCAATGGAAGTTTAAGATTAGAAGCGGGAGTTACATTTTCAGGCGTACAGCCCAGACACTTGTACCAGGGCAGACGGTAAAGGGTGTAAATCCAAGAGCCATGTCTAAAGCCCACAAGGAAGTGAGCAAACCTAGAAGATGGGGAGACCCAGCTAGATATGCTCCCTGAACTAAAGACAGCAGCCAGGCCTTTGGACGGGACGGAGCCTCCATGATTTCATCCCGGGACATTTGATTTAAGTGGGCTCGTTTCCTTACTTCAAGACATTTACTAACTTAAAAAGGGAGCTATTAATATAGTGTAACTGACTTATGAATAGAAGTGAGCATACAATTAATACGACAGGAAGTAAAAAGCAATGTTATTAAATTCCAAATAGACATTGTTGCTAGTCCTCGTCGCTTAGTTTAAAGATCATTTTTGTCTTTTTTTTCTTAAAGGACATTAGCAACTGTTCAACTGTCCAGAAATGACAGACTTGCCCCACACTAAGAATTTCTCACATAGTATAGTAAGAAGGAATCACAAAGCAAGAGTTAAAAAGTAGGATAATCCATTAAGAACTGGTGTATTTCCCAATTCTGACAATATGAGACAGGAACTGGTATATTTACAGTAACTGAAGATACGGTGTATTTACAGTAGCTGAAGTATGGTATATTTACAGTCGCCTAAGATATATATGAAGATATCTGTCAGTCAACCTGTTTGAGATTATGGGCAGGTAAAAAGACATCTCTTTGGTTTAACAGCAACCAATAGTTTCTTCCCCCATCATAGCCCCTGTCACTGGCAGTGGGTCACCTGACTCTGGAATGTATGCCTTTTCATTATGGGACCAAACCTGAAGGAACAGCCCCGATTTCAGTCTCTTAAAACCTCAGGTCAGATGTGGCACGTCATCATGTCACTCATACTTCCCTTACTGAAGGAAGTCACCTGGCCAAGGTAAAAATCTTTGTGTCAACAGACTTCCCACGGAAACGCTGCAAGGCACATGGCCGCAGTCAAGACTGCCTAATGCTCCGAGGGAGAGAGTAATCGGGGGGCAACGTCGTCTATCATAAGGCACATTCTAGCAAGGACCGGGGCAGATGCAATCGTCACTACTCGTCACTCCGGTTTATGGCGCGCTTCCAACATGCCCGCCCCCTTCTCGGTGCACGACCTGAGGGAATTGACTTCCCTCAGAAACCAGACGAGGTCATAACTCTTGTCCAAGGAAAGAGCTGTGCCTGCCCTCAAGGTCGGCGGGGAGGGGTACGTGTGATGGGGCGCACGGTGCAGCAACTGAACCGCGCAGCGATCACACGGAGCAGAAAACAGAAAATCCGGACGGGTGCGTGACAGGCACACACGGGCCAGCACAGCGAGCCTGGGCCATACTGGGGGGCAGGGAGTTCGCTAAGTGACGGGGTCATGGCATAGTCATTTGAATGTGGAAAGGATCTTCATGGTTAGATACAAGCTATTGAAGCCTGAGATACATGAGTTAGAGTTCTTTCCTATCCAGAATTCTCTTTGAATGCTTGTCTCTTATGCTAAGGATAATCTCAAGTCACCTCTTTCATTTTACCTTAAGAATATAGATTATTCAGCAATACATGATGGAGGAATAAATTATCTCAGAATAAAAAGTCGTTAAATTAAAAACATTAAGCTTTGCTAAAAACAATAGATTTTCTTATCTTTCCCATTTACCACGTATCAGTAAAAACAGAACCACGGGAAATCACGAGTCCAAAGACCAACATCTTGGAACCATCGCTATGAGTTCTGCACTTTCATTATCAAGACCACAGCGAAGTGTCTTTCAACCACTTTAGCTTAGTCTCTCCTAGAATTCCGTTCACACTGTTGCCCTTGCATACTGCTTTCTCAGTTTTTATGAACAATTATGAAATACTCTGCCTTGTCCCTTAAACTATTCATTTTTTATTGCACCATTCAATAGACTACATGATAGAATTTAGCACCACGGGAAACTATGTCTCTCCCGAGGAACTGATACGGATTTGATATGGGTCCTGCTTTTCATAATTTTGTAACTCATTTTGTTCTGGTGTCCAGGAATCTCAGAGCCACTGCCACAGTTCGATTACAGAAATTTAATTTATTTTTATAATCATACACACATTGCCGTCTTTTCTTGGTTTATATATTTTTTCTAGTTTGCTACCCTATTATATGTGTCATGTTATTAGTGGCCTCATTTTCTATTAATCTTCAGATCTTGTTGTCTCTATTGAACTGGCAGTTTCTTGAGTGTAAGATCAATGATTGATTCACTTTCATACTTTTGATGGTGTTTAACATATCCAAATGCTAAATGCATATTTGTTCAAAGGATGGATGGATGCATGCCTGAATAAATGAGACTTTATACCTCTAACTTGGCTAGATGTACCATTTTATTCCATGCCAAATATTTCTGGGACATATGCAGTCGAAAAACTTATGTAACAATTTATGTGGGAAGTCACTATGGGTTAAGATGTCTCCTTTTAAAATAAGGCCCTATTCCCAATTACTTTCTTAGAAAATCATTCATTATTTTTTAAAGAGAACATCAACATTCTTCACAATGGCCAAGATATGAAAATAATTTAAATGCCCATCAACAGATGAATGGATAAAGAAAATGTGAATACTATGATACTATGGCTGGATTTTTTCCAGACGGCACATGCACGCACACATCCAATGGAAAATTACTTAGTCTTAAAAAATAAGGAAAGCCTGCCTCATGCGACAACGTGCATGACCCTGGCAGACAATATCCCCAGTACACGAAGCCAATCACGGAAGGACAGATACTGCCGGATTTCTACTTACATGAGGTATGTAAAAGAGTCAGACTCCTAGAAGCAGAGAGCAGAATGGTGTTTGCAGAGATGAGGGGAGGGGAAAATGAGGAGTTGCTATTCAAAGGGTATAAAGTTTCCATTATGCAAGACGAATAGATTCTGTACTGTCCACCTACAAATTTAAGAAGTTAGAGCTCATGTTAAGTGTTCTTACCATGATAAAAAAAAATTAAGTGAGGAAAAAAGGTGACATCAGCTATCTGCCACATGCACAACTAAGAAAGAACAGTATACTTGTACTCGGAGATGCCTCTTTCCACGATGAAATATTGAAGGTATTTGTACTGTTGCCAGGTTTCATTTTGCTTGATTTATCTGACACTCTGTCAGCTTAACTGGAATGTCTGGCTTTATCACATCTTTTGTTCAAGAATGCCATGCCGTTTGCATTCTTACTAGCTCCCTCATCTTTAACCCACTTTTATTCAGCACCCCACCTTCTAATAGTGTCCTGTTTGGGGAAGCAAACTCCCCCTCACGTAGGAGTCAGAAGAGTGGCCTTTTTCTCATGTTTCTGTTTCAGATGCTGAATGAAGTCTACCAAACACTCTCTCAGCACTCACTCAAGTGCTCATTGTGTAGCTCCCTGCATCGTGAACACGTCCAAGTAACTGTGGGCAAATGCAAGACTCTGGGATGAGGTAAGCTGCATAAACCCTTCCGATAGGTTCTGCATTTGAAAGAAGGAAAGGTGTCCATACGATAACACAGAAAATGAATTGTTTGCATTACAGAAGACAGACCTTGAAAACAACGTGTGCTTTCGTTCAGTCCTGCTGCTTTAACAGGACAGCATAGACTTGAGTGGCTTATAAACAACAGAGATTTATTTCTCACAGTTTCGGAGGCTGGAATGTCACGATCAAGGTACCAGAAGTTTCAGTGTCTGGTGAAGACCCACTTTCCGGTTCATAGGCGGCCATCTTCTCCCTGCCTTCCTGCGGGAGAAATGGCAAGGAGCTCTCTGGGGTCTCTTCCATAAGAACACTAATCCCATGGATGAGGGCTCCACCCTTGGAAACTAATTCCTTTCCAAAGGCCCCACATCCAAACACCGTAACCTTGGGGATTAGGTTCCAGCATCGGAATTTGGGGTAGACACAAAGATTCCGTCTATAGCAACATGTTGGGCTGCTACTGAAAAAGATACCACGGGGTGCAAAGAAGGCCCAAAGTCATTGAAATGAAACTTTTCCATAAAAGACAAGGATGGCTGAAGACAGTTAGAGGATGTCCTGTTTGGGGAAGAAAGAAGCTCCGTGTTCAAAAGATGTGGCTCAGGCAGCTGTGCGACCCAGAATCCAGACAGACATGACGAAGATTAACAACTGAGACAAATTTTGTCTATGGCAGGTCAGAAATGGCGTTGTTCTTTACAGCTACTCAATCTAAACTCTCATCTGACATGAACATGAAGGTTGTTTTTATTTATTGTTATTATTATTTGAGTTGCACATTCGGTCCTAACAAATACAATGAATGTAAGGGACACTTCTCGGGGAATTCATTGCTCCCAGAAGTGGTTATCTTTCAGTGCCAGAGGCCAGAGAAGAACGGGGGCCAGTGAGAAAGCACTGCTGCTTGAGAGATTCGGCAGCATTTACTGGCAGAACGATGAGGACTTGCCAGTAGTCACCCTCTGCGTTTGGCCTTTCAAAATGCACCGCGATCGAAGCCAAAATGTTGGGGTGCAGCTTATATGGCCATCTGACTCCAAAGCTGCTCAGAAATAACCTTTGCCTGCAAGGCCCCCTCACAGAGATCTGGACTGGGATGGGAGAGTTCGTTCACAACCGGATGACAGTTCTTTTCTCCTTTGTAAATTGACGCCATATGTCTGTTATGCAAATGGAGTGTCAAGTTTTGGAAAGGATATCCTTGTAGAAGAGTATTCGCTTTTAACCACCCTGTGATCTGCAGGTGCTCAGTAGAAACCCCTGCCATTGTCTCCAGGCTGGGTCTGTCAATCCAATTTAATGATCGTAAAGATCTTTCTCCGACTCCAAGGACGGGGGGTTCACTGAAGCAGATATCCTGCAGGGAAGGAGGTGTCTTCGCTGGCAGCAGAGGATCTGTGCCCAGGGGTTCTCTCATTATACCTATTTAACACTTCTTACTATGAAGCCAACATTCTGCTACCTTTTATGATGAGAATGGACAGATGATTTTTTTTTTTAATTTATAAGTACATGTCTCAGGAGTGAGATTAAAATCCACAAGGACTGGGAAAATGCTTATTTTAAATCTTAGAACAGTGCAAGGCACCCAGTGGGTACTTAAGAAATATTAAGATGCTGATGATGGTGGCATTTTTGGTTTAAGAGGCTGTAAGTTCTGTTTCCTTGAGACCCTGAAAATTAGTTAAGGAGCCTTGCAGTTTGCAAAATACTTGCCTCACTCTGGCCAAAAGTCATTCAGTAACTTGTGGCAAATGTCCTTGGAGTCTCTGTGGTCTCTTAACCTACCAGTGTATGTGATGACCTTATTTTGCTTCCAAAGTGACTGGAAAGTTTTTCTGCAAGAGAGCTCTTCTTTAGATAGGAGAAGAGATGCTGGGAATCTTTATGCACTTAATAAAATTGCAGTCTATTAATACATATCTTGCTTCTTTACTACAGCCAGTGTGTTTTTCAAGTTTGTCTCAGAATAATTACTAGGGCGAGTTAGGCAATGTTTTATCTTCTAGAGAGCTCAAGTATTTTACATTACCGAGCATCTTCCCTGTTCCAGCATCAGTAGCTAAGAGCTACTCCAAAAAATGGCATTTCCATTTTAAAGACACAAGAGCTAAGACCCAAAATAACCGGTGGTGCCTATAATCGTTATTTGAGACAATTGTCACAACTGATATGTAAAAAGGGGATATCTTTAGAGATCTTGCTAGCCAGAAGGGAAAATTTTGAAAATGTTAATGGTACTCTGGGTAAATGAACACTATTGTACTCAGCAATTTGGAAACTATGATATTTTTGCCAAAACACAGAGCAGTGATTTTTCAATAACGAAAGTATGGCTTCCCCGTGGGGCTTTCAGAAATGCATAGGGACGTTTTTGTTGTCACAATGATGGGAGGGCCCTGCTACCATTTGGTGGACAGGAACCAGGAAGGCCAGACCTCCTGCGACATGCAAGACCATTCTGCACTTAAAAAAAATTGTTCCATGACATTGGAATCATGGGAGTATGCAAATGAATGAGTATCATGAATTGAGATTATGAAAGAGATCAAGTTCTAGGTAATGACAAGGACTAGTGAATCGCAATGTCTATGGAATTGAGGGTTACTGGGGAAGCCCAGGGTCCATCTGGACTCCTGATCATGGAAGGTAGAATGCCTAGAGGAAAGAGCATCTTAGTACCAGTATGAAGTTTCATTCTTTTTTCTTTTTTCTTTAAAAGGGGGAAAAGATTGACTGAAAGATATATATCAAGCTGAAAACCAAATAAACCTACTTAAAAGCACTTTCTGAAAATCACCTATGAGGCCACAGACAACTTAATAAATTCTGAAAACCAAAACAGTTCAGACCCATTCTTCGGTCAAATGTAATGAAACAAGAAATTGTTGAGAACGAAACTCAAATACCTAGAAGACAGGCAAAAGCACTCGGCAGTGTCACTGAAATAATCGTAGGATCAAAAGAGAAGCCAAACGTCAAACTCAGAAAAATCCAGATTTAGTGTAATGAGAGCACTAAAAGCATAACTGTTCGGGATAGCCTTTCGTGTATGTTTAGCGGTAAACTGTTAGCGTACCCAACAAGAAAGAATGAAAAGCTCACTGGATGTTCTGCTGGAAAAGATATAAAAACTTTAAAATGAGTAGAAAAGGAAAGAAGGCTCAAACTAAAAGTTGAAATGACTGAATTGGAACATCGAAAACCAGTAAAGGGGTGAGAGTATCCAAGAGCTGGTGTTCTGGCCCAAAACACCAATACTACGGCGATAAACAGCATGCACCAGCGCGCTGGAGAAGCGGTGTTGGATGACCCGTGCCTCGTTCTGAGAATCGGGGCTCCCCCTATTGAAAGAACCAGAGGTGCAGTTCTTGGGTTTCTGATGCCATTGCTGACTGCACACGTCATGGTTTCTTTTAAATCACTGATCTCCCTTTTCGTCGAGGCCAGCAGAACTCCTCTGGGCTCTTGACCTCACAGAGCCATCTCCGGGCATTCTTAGAAGCAGCCTTTCTTTCATCTTCAGGGAGAACCTTTCCACTACTGCTCCTGCTTCTAGGGTGGGTTTTGAGTGGACGGTCCGCGGCGTCATCACCACGCGACCTTGGGATGTGAGCCCTTCCGCCGGCCTCTGCCCCGTCTCAGCGCTGCTCTAGGCCGGCTCAGATCCCTGCCAGTGATCTCTCACCTCTAAAGGCCTGCTCACTGCGGTCAGACGCACGTGGTGGTCCCTTAATCTACACCTTCCTGCAGCAGGTGACCGGCCCGGGGCCCTCTGTCCCCGTTCCCCAGGCTGAACTGGCTTTTCCAAAGGTTTGCTGAACAGTCACCTTCTTGGGACTGTTAGATCCTTTATTTCTTGGATTTGGGGTTGTCTTCTCCCTGGTTTATTTTTTCCTTGCTTTTTGGGACAGTGTTTGTGGGACACAGTCGGGTGAAGTTTCACTCTTGACCCACTGATGGTGTTGAGGATACCTGGAGAAGCTCATTCCAAATACTTAGGCCCCCACTGAACTCTGATGATGGGGATAGACACCCTGAAAAGGTGTGATGTTGGTTCCAGGGCACCAAGCACACCGTGAATTCCTTCTGGAGGAGGATAATAAATATTTCTGAAGATTGGTGTAGTTTCCCCTTAACCCATTTACGGAGTTGAAGGTGACTTCTGGGAAGTCCAGGTAGTGTGCCAAATTGCACAGGTCCCCATTTTTTACCCCCATCTATGGTGAACTCATCCAATAAAATGGCTTTAAGTACCAAACATGGCTAAGAATGTCAAGCTTTAAATTTTCGCTTAGACCTCCCTTAGACCATGCTTACATTTTCCATTGCGTATCAGCACCTGCACCGAGATGGCCAATAGACATTTTAAATTCAACTTCTTCGAAACTAAACTCAGTATTTTTCTTCCCCCCTCCTACAAAAACTGCCCCTTTCCCTTTTCGATAAAGAGAAGATATTACCATCCACACGCTAAGGCTAAACACTTAGACATCACTCTTCACCCTTAGATTTATCTCATACTCCACATCCAATTCGTCAGGAAATCCTGTTGGTTCTTTGAAACTTCTCCAAAATCCACTCGCTTCTGACCACATCTACAGCTAAAACCCAGGTCTAACCACCTTCATTTCTTGCCTGGATGACTACCGTCACCTCTTAATTGGACTCCTTGATCCCACTCTTTCCCTCGCCCACGCTACCCCTCCTCCACCACCACCAGACCATTTCCAACACCTAAGTCAGCACCTAAGTCAGATACCATGCTATTCGTCTGCTCAAAACCCTGCAATAGCTTTCCACCTGACTCAGAATGCAATCTAAGGTTCTGGAGTGGCCTACAAAGCCCCACATGATGGGTCCTTCTCCCACAAACTCTCTGACCTCATGCATTCCTACTGCCCTCACCACACATTTGCTTTCAGCTATATTGGCCTCCTGGCTGAGCCTTGAAAATGCCAGGCACTCATTAAAGCCTTTGCACTAGCTGCTCCCTTTGCCTGGAATGTTTTCCATTACATATTTGCATGGTTAACTCCCTAAGTTCCTTCCAGATTTCCAGATTTTGTGCAGATATCACCTTTGCAGTGAGGTCAACCATGGCCACTCCTGTTTTAAATTCCAACCACCTACCATTCCCTGGCAATCCCAATATAGTTACCCTGCTCTATTTTTTCCAAAGCACTTACTACCTTCTACCATACTATTTCATTTGCTTACCATGTTTATTGTCTGTCTCCTTCTGGTCCCAGCCTCAACTCATCTGTAAGTTCCATGGAAGCAGAGATATTGGCCTTTTTGTTCACCAGTGTGTTCCAAGAACCTGGGACAGTGTCTCTCACATACTGAGTGCTCAGTAAAGATTCATTATATGACTTTCAAAAGTCCCAATACACTTTGACATAGTTAAAAACTCTTTTTGAACACTGTAATTTGAGAAAATATCCTTTGTTTTGTCTGAAATGCAATCAGCATTTATCATGATTTGGAGAAATTATATAAAAAATGGCAATGACACATAGTATTTGGGTATTTGAGTGTAGGGTAGATATGAAGTAAAAATTGGTAGTTGTCATGGCACAATGACTTTACTTACAGTGTATAAGGATCCGACTATTTTATGTCTTGAAGAGTGCCTTTGCCAGTGCATTTGCATATTGAAATATATACTATTTTATCATAAATTATTTTTGTTTCATTTTACTGTTAGGACAGTATATTGTTTCTTTAATAATGTGTGTCAGTAGGTAATACTGTGTATGAAATATTTAAGAATTTTAAAGTAAGTTTGAAGACGTAACATTATAGTTGGGGTGGCCGATTGAGAATCACAGCAACAGAGCAATTAATACTTCCAGATTCCACAATTCATCTTTAGTGTGCAACTTCCCAGAGATAGACATCTGGCCACTCTAAAAATATGGGGCAGATGGCACAGATCAAATTCACTAATATTTAATAAAGGACTACCTTGAGGTAAGCACTCACCAGTTCCACAATCTTTCTTGCCAAGGCTATAAAGCACAATTTGCATGTCTATGACAATCAGTAAATCTAACTTCTACAAGCTATCACTACAAATTGGATGACTTTTGCAGAAAGGATTTGCTACTCTCTTCTCAGCAGAAATTTTGAAGACAGTTATAAATATCTGATGCTAATTTTGGTGATTTGGTTCATAATAGGTCACTTGTATTAAAAGAACAGCCCAACTAAGAAGTAGAGATATGACTATAAATAAAAACAGAGGAATTAGAAATAGGCTGACCAGACGCACCATTTTAAACAGGACAGAAAACAACGGTCCTGTCCCGTTTCAAACGGGACATCTGGTCAGCCTAGTCTCTCAACGGGCTAAATTCAAGGTGTCAGTAGGCTGACGATATGCACCATTTCATACCCGTGAACTAGGTATGGTGCCACGTGGGTACTAGACTAATCTGGGGGATCACTGCATAAATTATACAAATGTGTAACCACTATGCTGCACCCCTGAAACTAATATAAAATAACACTGAGTGTCAACTGTTAACTGGAAATGATAAATACATAATTTTTAAAAATAAAATGTATTGACAATTAAAGAAAAAAACCAAAACTAAACGTGTAACTACTGTACCATCCAGCCAGCGCACTCCCGGGCATCTAGCCCAGAGAAATGAAACCTTATGTCTGCACAAGAACCTGCATACCATTGTTCATGGCGTCTTCATTTGCAATAGCCAAAAACCAGAAGCCGTGCTTCAGTGTGTGACTGGTGGAATGAACAGTGGCACGGCCATATCCTGGAATACTACTCTGTCGTAAAAAGACAAACTGTTGATACATATGAGTATCACAGCCTAGAGGAATCTAAAGACATTATGCCGAGTGAAAAAACCCAATCTCAAGAGGTCAAGTACTTTATTATTTCATTTATATAACATTCTTGAAATGACAAAATTATAGAAATGGAAACAAATTACATTGTGCCGTATATGTGTACTTTTTTGTCCAACTTTGTGAAGGAAAAATAAGGGTGCACATTATCCCTGCGTAGTACTAGTTGCGTATCTATATAAATGTTTTAAATTTTTATTTGTGCTTCTGAGTTAAAAGTGTAACTCTAGAAATCAATAATGATATCCGTACGCAAAATAATAGCCTGGAATACAATAATCAGTTTTTTTACATAAAAGAAAAATTTTATACATAAAATATTTTGTACCTTATATCTGTTCTTATGTTTGGTAATTGTTTGTTGCACCATAATATGTTAAAATACAAATGCTAAAATTGCTTTGTGATACCAAAAACAAATACATAAATATTAGCAAATTAAAAGTTGAAATAAAAAATTAAGATGAAAGATTTTTTCCCCTGAAAGTTTGGGCCAAAAGGCGTGGCTGCGCATTAGCACATTGCACACGACAAAATAAACTAACATAGAGATCTACCCACTGGAATGGTTCCCGTGTCAACTTGACCGGCCAGGTTAAGCATAATTTCTGGGTGTGGCCCTGAGGTTGTTTTGAAGGAGATTAGCATTTGAATCAGTCAGCTCAGTGAAGTAGATTACCCACCCACCCCTGCCTCAGGGCCTGAACAGAACAAAGGCAGAGCCAGGTAAAGTTGCCTATTTTCTTCTACCTGACTGATAGAACCGGGATGCCTGCAGGGTCTCTCCATCCCTCAGACACCATCAGCCCCCTGGTTCGCAGGCCTTCAGACTGGGACTGAGTTCAGTCCCCGTGATTGCGTGAGCCAGTTTCTCATCATAGACAGCTATTATCTGCCATGGTTCTGTTTCCCGCATCTAAGAAATAAAGCCCGTTTTCTGATTTTTATATTGCACTTCAGTCACGTCAGATGTCACCCGTGGGGGAACCTGGGTGAAGCGTACATGGAACTTCTATGTACTATCTTGGCAGATTCCTGGGAATCCATATTTATTTTTAAATAAAAAGTTTAAAAACAAAGACGGAGGACATTAAAAGTTTGGAAAACTCTGGTAGAGAGAAAAAACATAGACAACCATTTAAAAGAACTCTTGTTAATCTCAACTTTGAGTATTTTTATTATTATTAAATTTGGTGGGGTGACATTGGTTAGTAAATTATATAGGTTTCGAGTGTACAATTCTATATAACACTATATATTGCACTGTGTGCTCACCACCCAGTCAGTTCCCCTTCCATTACCATACATTTAAGGCCCATTCTATTTGAGCAAAGCTTCAGTTCAAGATTATACTTTCATTTTAATTTCTGGGTTTCTACTTTTTCAAGTTTGATTGTGGTGTCATAAAAATGTAAAATATTAACACAAAGTCTTTCCATTTTTTACCCCAATCCATTGATAATTATCTATTGAAAGTGTCTCAATAAAATACAAAGTTTACGTTTACAGAATTTTTCATTCGAATAAAAGCTTTCTCAGAAAGAAGGGGGGAATTTGCACTGAAAAAGTAAATTTCATCATCCAAAACAATCCAGTGATACTCAGACTATCTTTTCTGAGTGTGAGCAATATAACAACCACTAGAACATTACCAGGTTCTGCTCTCAGAACACATGCTCAGCAAAACTCACTGTATCTTCTAGAAACAGCATCAGAGACCTCAAAAATGGGGGCTTAAACAAGATTAAAAAAAATTTTATGACATAAAAATGTTCCCAGGTAGAGTATTCAGAACTGAGACTAGCAAATCTAAAGTCGCGAGGGATGAATTTTCAGGCACTGAGCCTTGATCTTTTGCACTGGCTCAAGATTATTACCTCATGGCTTGATATGGCTACTGGGGCTCCAGCCATTCATGTCTGCATTACCAGCAAGAAGCAAGGACCGGGAAGGGAAAAGAATGCATACACCAAAGAGTATCTTTTTCTTTTTTCTTTTTTTTTTAATTCATTTTTATTGTTAGACTTATTGGGGTGACATCTGTTAGCAAGGATAACATAGGTTTCAGGCATACAATTCTACAGTGCATTGTCAACTTGATGTATAATAAGTTCACCACCTAATGTGGCACTCCCATTTTCTCTCTCACATCCCACAGGCCAACCAGAATAAAAGTGAGTTTGCCCATTAACTAAGAAAGAGGACATGGCTATTAATTAGTTAAGTCGTTAGCAGTCCCTGTCACATATGAAAATAATTATAGCGGGCAGTATGAGTTGAACATAAGCCCAAAACATACCCAATCAGGCCCCAAATATCCTAAACCTGGCAAAAGGCGATCTTTGGCAATAAGGAAGAGAGGATCCTGGAAGAACATGTAACTAGTGAGGTTCGGGTCAGCAAGAAATTAGAGAATTGGATCAACAAAAATCGTGCGAAGATTTCAGACTGCCAGATGCCAAACTCAAAGGGAAAATGAAGAATTCAATACAGTTGTTCACAGTGTCTAAACATGTACACGAGGGCTGTTCGGAAAACACCCAGCCGTGAACACCTCTAGTTTTCACATGACATGGCAGGAGACTTCCTGGACACCCCTCGTGTGGCAGTTAAACCTGGGCCCACCAAGAGTGGCTGACCTAGCCGACTGAACACTTTCACTGGAAACACCTTACAAATTCTGTAATAAACAGCAAGATAGGATCAGCAGTGACAAACGTATTGGGGAGACTTTCTCTGCACTTTAGGGAAAGGTTGGTCATTTGTAAACGAGCACTTCACTGAAAATAAACTTAAAATGCCGTTATTATCACCACTTTCCAGATGGGAGACACTGAGACACCTGCCCAAAGTCACAGGCCTAAGAAGAGGCAGAGCCTAGGTTCTTTGTAACTAGAACACCAGGCAGCTGTCTGCGGCACAGATCGCCATTACTTTAAAAAAATAGTTTAGCTCTATGCGTAACCGAGGCATAAAAGGCATTTACCATTTACTGCTGCTTGGTAGGAACAGTCTTGTCTTTCCCAACAGCCTTAGAATGTGACTATTACTCGAGGCTATTGAAAATAGGTGTTTAAGAAATACCATGTGCCTAACTGGGAGGATGGAGCCCGCTAGGCACTGGAGAGTTCGTAGCAGCTGAGTTAACCTCCACGGGATCCGTGTGACTCTCCAGAGAGGACAAGCCCAGCTGCATCTCTGTCCTCTGGCATATGGTCCAGCTGCTCCCAAGCGATGTGCTGACGGGGGCGGCCACGGCCAGCTCTTCGGACCGAAGATAAAGGATTCTGATGATGGCAAGGACTCTGATGCCCACTGCAAATGACACCCTTCTGCCATTGCTTGTTTGTTGTATTGAGAACCACTTGGACAACTCTCTGCTTTGCCTGCTTCTATGAATCATCGGCCTTAATGATGACGCGTAACCCACACATCCAAACGCACATTTAACTTCTACACATCTTCGTGCCCTGAATCGTCACAGCTACCAGGACATCAGTTTTGAATGTGAGCATATGGCTCTGAAAACTTCCTATTTCCAATCCACGATCCAACTTAAGAATGGAACATAATGTTTTCATTAACACTGATGATACATAAAACTGCTTCTTAAAATAATATTGAAACCTGGACTTGAGCTGTGAGGTTGGAGCTTTGAAGCTACTCAGGATTGAAGTTTTATGTTGGAAAAAACTGTGTCTGATGGCGAGATAACGCATGCATAAAGTGTTATTTAAATTCACAATGCCTCTGGTCAGTCCTTAAAAGTTTCCTCGATTGCCTAACAAGTAACTTTCCATTCATTGCAAGTGCTCCATCATTGACCTTTGCACTGATTCTTTCCCTTTGTCACAATCGCACATTACGCTGTAGTGACTTGGGACTCTATGGAACACCTGGCACTTCGTGTGCACACAAAGAACCAAAATACAGTCATTGAAAAGATCTTTCATTTAAATGTACTGCTAACAAAAGATGCCACATACTCCCTGTCTTACTGCGATCGGAAGCATTCAATTTGTTCATTAATGGTGAGCCTAGGGAGCTGCAGTCCGGCTTCCTCCCACTGTGCCCAAACTGTTCTTAATAGACCATCTCTTTGAGTAAAGACAGGAGTTCAGGCGTCATGCAGAATAAATTCTTGCCTTAATTTAAAACCCTTACAAGAAATGGAAGATCCATGGTGAGAGTCGGGAGAACTCCCTGCGGAGACTTCGTCTTCTTATTGCTTGTAAGAAGTAAGTTGCTCGTGGAGAATGGGGAAGAGAAGGCCAAAGGGCATTTGGAGTGGACTGATTCCTTGAAATTGGTATCCTCTGCCCTTGCAGACAGGGAAATCTCTCAGTGGCTGCTGCAGACGGACCTCTGCACGGAATTGCAGTGATCCCTGACACCCGACACCCTACCCCAAGTCATCCCCATTGTTTTGGGCCTCTTCCCTTAGGTTTCAATGCCATATTGTTCTTCTGAGATTCTGGATGGACGATTATAATATCAGTCTCATCTGTAATCACGACATTTAAGGAAAAGTCCAATAAGATAAAGTCGCCATAAAAATAAGCGCTACAGCAAAACTGAAAATTTTATAATTACACAGAAAATAAGAATAAGAAACTCACAATGTACCTTTGAAAAAACTTTGCAATTTCACTATGTATATGTGTGTGTGTACCACATTTTTCCATGTATAAGACGCCTCCATGTATAAGACAACCCTTACTTTTCTAACCCACCATGAAGATATCAGTATCATCTGGTTATTCCTGTGTATAAGACGACTCACATACGGAAAAGTATGATATATATCGGGGCTGTCTGGAAAGTATCCAGCCATTTAATAATTCTCATTGTATTTGACACTGGCTAGATTTTTTCTGGACAGCACTCATACACACACACACACACATACACACACACATGCGCGCGCGCACACACACACACACACACACACACACACACACACACACAGGGAGTGCCAAAAAAATGTATACACATTTTAAGAGATGTTATCTATGTATTACTTTTTGAAGTTGAATTGAATTATGGTAGCAATGTGCAGTATGACATTTGCTCAAAAGATGGCATTAATCAAATGCTACCGTCACCATGCGACAGGGAGGGAAGTCACAGAAAACGGCAGAAGCACTGTTTTCATTTGAGGAGCACAAGACCATTTTGAAGTGGTATTTGAAATTCGAGAACGTTGCTGGAGTTTCCCCCACATTCTCCTGACTTAACACCCCTTGACTCCTACCTGTGGGGGACCTTAGACAACGTGGTGTGCTTAGAAAACGGGCTACCCTGGCGGTGCTTCAGGAGGACACTGAAACGGCACGTGCAGTGATACAAGTGGACACTTTCGTCAGCGTGGCTCAAGCAGTAGTTCGCCCTCATCAGAAGTGTCTGGTGCTGATGGTGACAATTTTGAGCACCTCTTGTCATTGTAGAAGTCAAACATGACTTGTTATCATCTTTTGTTACAGGTATATAGTGAGTATTACAATTTCAATTTTTTTGGCACCCTGTGTGTGTGTGTGTGTGTCTTACTAACAACAAAAATCTCCTGTGAAAATCAGGTAGTTGCCATTGATAAGGAAGTGAGCTTTTAATTTTGAAGTCTTGTTTGAATTTTGACAGAAAAATAGTCAGATTTTGGAGAAGGTGAAAATTGGTAGTCCATAGGCTATATTTTTTCTGGAGAGCTTTTGTTTTTGTTTTTGTTGGGGGGGAGGTAGCAGAGGATTTTATTTTGTTTCATTATGCTTTGATATGCGTGCTTTTCAGTGACAAACACAGTCTCCAATTGTCCTCAAGAAGCACCTCTCTCCATTGTCCTCCCCCTTCCCTGCATTATACACCTGGCACCAGACAGTCTTTGAGTTTATAGCTCTTCTTGGCCTACAGAATTTTAAGTCCGAAACAGACCCAAAACATTATCTGGTCTCATTTCCAAAATCATTTTCTGTAGCCCCATTGTTTCAACTCTGTACAATGTTGCCTGTAACAGAAAAGAAACATGATTCAAAATGCTATTCTGTCACTACAGTCAGTGTATTTCTGATGTTCCAGGTCACAGGAAGTTCACCACTTTGACAGCTCACGTGCTTTTAGCATGCTTGCTTTCCTACTGGTGGAAGAATGACCTCAGTACCCTATGGTAACCTCCACAAGAACAGATTTTTATTCCAAGTTCAATGATACCACAGCAACTCCATACACGTGCTATATAAACAGAGATGGAACTTGCGAATGTGATTTATAGTTAAAGGCTTCAAAGCCATGTGTTGGAACCCCTCAGCACACACGTGTGACTGTATTACTCACTGGTAGAGTTTATTCCTATGCCTGGTTTTATAATGAGTTGAGGAGGGTCCTTTGGGCTTGCTGTTACTGTTGCTTTTGTGTAAGAGTTCAAAATCCAGCACAGTCACAAACAGAATCAACTCGACAGTGAATAATAGCCATTGAAAGGCAGGGAAATGGCATTTGTGTTACAGGTGCAGGCTTGGATGGCCTCTATCTGCCTAGAATTTCTTATTCCTTCCAAAGATAATAAAGGGAAGCCCATTTGGCACAAGAAATGCTTTTCCTTCTGACTTTTCCCGAAAACCTCTCCGACCGTGAAGAAGGTGAGAGGAGCCATATGCTGCCTATATCATTCCCTAGTCTGCTGTGCTACATGCAGGAGTGCTGTGGTGCTGGGGCTGTCTCTTGAGCACACAGGAAATGAAATTGCAGAGTCGAAAACCTCTAGCTCAGCAAATGCATTGGCAAGTTGATAACTCTTCCATATATATTTTGGAGAAATGGTTTTCCCTGAGTCGGAGTGAAGTGGATTTCGGAATCCCAGGTTGGTGCTCTGCAAAGTCCTTTGTATCTGCGGGAGATAAAATGGGACATGGGCCAGGAAGCATCATCAGCCTTCACTCGGTGCTCTTGCTTGATGCAGTGAACGGGACACCATGCCTGCACAGGAGAGAGACTCATTGACTGACGTTAAAACTGCTTCCACGGGGGTTCGGCCCTAAGCCGTTTTTCCGTGTGTGTATCCGTGTGTGCTGTGGGTGTGTGTTCTCAAATTCCAAAAGTTGTGAGATGTCAGTAGCCAGCCTGAGACACTCTCAAATTACTGAAGAGTTGCATTGAACTTTAGAGCCAAGAGCCCCTGTTCAGTGATGTAGGCAGTAGCCCAATATAAATGTCCATGTCCATAATGTGATGGAAATTATTTGTCCATTGGTAGAATAAACATACTTAATTTCTCAGTCATTGAAAAAAAAGACAGCACAGTAATAAAAACCTCTTCCATTGAGGTTTCAGAACAAAACTTTATGTTGTTGCTGTTTTTTAACTTTATACCTCGCAAATAGGAAACAGGTACAGCTGTGTAAAAACTGCTGTCCAGATTGGTAAAATTTAAAGCTGATAACGTTACAAAAAAAAAATCTCAGTCTATTAAATATGTGCACGCAGACATATATGCATGCACATCCTACACATACCTCTTCAAACAAAAAGAGTCAGCCAGAACTTGCTGTTTCCTTGTGTTGTTTACCCATCTTGTCACTAGCCCAAGAGAAAGCTACTTGGCATTAGCTTAAAGGGTCCATATTACTGCACAGTGATTCGCAGATCAGTTTGCTGGTGCTTAGAGTAGCCTCAAGAACTTTCTTCCCTTCTTCTGTCATTCAGTATTCTTTATATTAATCCACCAATTATGTACTCACATTTTGCAATATGGTTCCTTATGCCATGTAAGCATGCATATACTGTACTTTGCCACGTATAATGTGCTCCCGTGTAAAATGCGCACTCACGTTTTAGGCCCAAACTTTCAGGGGGAAAACATCTTTGGTTTTAACTTTTTAATTCAAATTTTTATTTGTTTATATTTAGGTACTTATATTTTTATGTTACAAAGGAATTTTAGCATTTATTTTTAACATATTATGGTACAAGAAATTTTGTGTAATAAGTAATTACAAAGCACAAGACCAGATACAAGGAACAAGAAATTTTATGTATAAGATTTTTTTGTATCAAAACAAAAACCCAATTATTGTATTCCAGGGTATTACTGTGCATATGGATATCGTTATTGATTTCTAGAGTTACACTTTTAACACATAAGCGTAAAGTAGCATTAAAACATTTGTATAGCTAGGGGATTAGCACTGCCCATGTATAATGCACATCCTTATTTTGTCCTCACAAATTTGGGCAAAACAGTGCGCATTATACACAGCAAAATACGATAAATGAATAATGTAAATCAGCTCTAATAAGAGCATCTACTCCTTTAACATCATTTTAGATACCCCAGGCAAAATTCCTTCTCAATCAAATGAGTAGGCAGATACAATAAATGTGCCATATTTTGTCATTATTGTGGTGCTTTTTGTGAGCATAAGAGATGATTGAATGAGCTATACAAATACCCTCCGATTCCATGACCCCATGATCCACTGGAATATTGCAACCTGCAACTTGCCATCAAGGATCCAGGTAGTTTTAAAGGTAGAAAATGGGAATGAAGTTGAAAGATTATACAATGTTCACTCCCAAAGCAGCATTCATTACCAAGAACCTAGCTGTCAAAGAGTCGTGAAAATTTTCACAATTGTTGCAGCAGTTGACACAAGAGAGGGTATCTCCAAAGGAAACCTTAGAGGATAGCAGTTCAACTTGAAATACAGAAGGTAAGGATACTGAGGAAAAGTGTTCCCTTGACCTGTAGGGTGTGTTTTAAGTTTGTATTCCTGACTGTGGAGCTCCCCCATTGATGGTGTTATAAATGCAATGTGATCCCTGAAGGAGAGAGAGAGAGGAATGCAGATAATTAGGAAAGAGGGCATGGGGGAGGGGCGGAATAGAAGTGTCAGTGAGCGGGATGTTATGTTCTTGACCATGTAAGTGGTAGGGTTCATCTTAGGAAAACCTTGGCGGGGGATGATGGAAATGTTTGAAAGGAGGTTTTCCAATCTTATTAAGAAGTTTAAAGTGAAACTATACAGAGAGAGAGAGAGAGAGAGAGAGAGAATTCCTTTAAAATATTGTGTGCCCAAATCTAATGTGTGACAGTGCCTAGGACAAAGCAAGAAAAAGCACTTGGAAAAAAGATCTCAGAAATCCTTGTGAGAAAATAATAGAAAAGGTATTGGGGAGCCATAGTTTTTGCCTCAGATGTCTTTCTTATACCAATGGTGAGAATATGGGTGATAAATGAAAGCACCTTAAAATTCTCACACGAAGAGGTTAGATAGAATTGAATAAGTGTCACTGAGGTTTGCTAGGATGGTACTCATTGAAAACTTGCAATTAGAGGTAATAATCTGTTCAAAAATAGATTTAACAGGAGAGAGAGCGAGCGCATCACATATTACAACAATACAGAGTGGGGAGAAAATCCATGAATCCAGAGGCAGAAGCATGCTGAAATACCAAAATAATTTCATAGTGGGAATCCTATACAACCTGTTTTGCAATAGGATGGACACAGATGATACTTTTTAATAGTTCTCACACAACTGGGACAATGGCAAAAAATCTTCATGGAGACTTCGATTTAAAAAAATTAAAATAGGCTTCAAGTCTCAGTGTTTTGAAAGCAGAGCATTTCATGTATTAACTTGCTTAACAATTTACCTCAGAAGTACCTGCAGAGCAGGAAAGAAAAAGGTTTCTCTGCAATTAAAATTGTCACGAACATGCATTGCTTACATGTATTTTGATATCAACAAAACATGTAACAAAAATGTCCCAGGATTATTTTATGGATAAGATGCTAAAATACAGATATAGATCATATTATCCAAGTGGTTTCTGAGGGTGTTGGGCAAGACACTTAAATGAAATAGCGTTATATTGATTCAAGATGACATTTATTTCTAGGGGCAGAACAGTTAGTTATGCTTTAGAAGCTTAAACGGCCATAAGTCATATGAGTTTCAGAAACACATATACATAAACAAATAAATAATTTTTATCCCTAGAAAACAAAGCATTAAGTGACACGGTGATTACTTCAGCTAAATATACCTCTAAAACACAGACTTTAGTCTACTAGCTCAAAGAGCAGGAGTATAAAGTTTAAGCAATCAAAATCTAGCAGCAAAGCATTAAAAGGATGTCAGACATGCATAGAATTTTATGGGTGGACCCCCTTTCCCCAAGTTCTTATTGGTCAGACAGCTTTAAAGTCAAGCAAGTAGCCTAACTCCTCAAGGGATCTGGGCTGGTCTCATCTTGTATTTGGTTACTTGCAAAATTATGAACTTCTTATTCACCGAACAAGAAGATAATTCTGGCTACTGCCTACATTAGCTACAGCAGGATACTAACTGCAGAGCAAAGGAGGAGGCAAGTTTTAAGAAAATTTATCAAAATAATTACAGGAGAATACTTTAATTAAAAATATAAATTGGTATAATTAGAATAGAATCATAACTCTTTTACAAGTGTTTCTGTGGATACTCTATCTTTGTTACTTTTAACGATTTGACATTCAGTTAAAATTAAGTGCTTTTTCCACAGTGTGGAAAAATTCTGATATACTGTGCTGTTCAAGTCTCAGCTTAATGGGAAATGATACAGAATTAGTAAGCTTTAGGAAGAGATTAGCTCTCCTAACCTTGTTAAATTTTATCTACCCTCTACAACTAAATAATGCAGAAAAAAATGAGAAGACAGGTAGACTTGTTGAAGCATAACCAAGAATGTCTTTCCGATAGGACAGACATACTAAAAAATTAAGTGGAAAAAACAAGAGTTGAAAGAGGTATAAAAACTTAATAGGATTTGTCATTTATAATAAAACAGTTTATAGCTCTTTTTGTTTAAAACCCAAATATTTCTTGATCCTCAAATACTTTTTCTTAAAAAAGACCATACAAGGGAATATAAAGACATGCTTTTCATAACTATGCTTTGAAATTCTTCAAAATAAGCTCTCTAAGACCCGACAAGGTATGCATTATCATAAATGGTGCATACATATCCATGTTAGAAGGAAAAGAAAAGAAGCTATAAGGACTCATGATATCCAACATACGTAAGAACTGGAAGTAATCATTTCTCAAACACTTTCCCAAGTAAAGGAGTTCAAAACTTCAGCTTTTTCTATTATTTTTTTGTAAGGAGTCCATATTGTTGGACAGTAATTTTCTTTTCCCAGAATAATTCCATCCGGTACGACTTTTCTCTCTTTTACCCAGATTCCCTAAGTATATTTCTTTTCTGTGCGTTTAATACATTAAGTACCGAGCACAAGAAAATTTCTACCATGGATTAAATGGCTTTGCCCTTTAAGTCTTCTAAAAATCAAAAATAAAATTCAAATCTATAAAACAAATGAATTCAGGTGTCAAATACCATTCAGAACAAAACAGTCCACAACATTGACATTAGTGAAAACCACAGAGAAACATTTACTCATATCGAAAATGCTTTACAAGTAGTTAAGTTACCTTCTAAACTTGCTGCACCATAGTTTACTGTGGCAACTTGTAATTGTGCCACTTCAGATTTCAGAAGATGCCTTGGAAAAGCTTTGATGATGGAAACATAACATTATGTTAAAAAGTCAGTGTACTTAACAATGGGAAAACTTAATGGCAGCTAATTCTTTGACGCGCGAGAAAATTACGATTCCTGCACGAATCTTAATAGCTTGACCCTACTTAAACTTAATGGATAAATAAATAAATGAAGATGAATTAAAATCATTTTCTTGGATTTATGGTAGTTAAGAAACCATTGAATAGTATGTGTGGGTGCCAGTAGTGGGAGACTGAGGTGGGGGGAGGATGCAGAGGGGAGCTCATTTGATGAAATTAACCAAGTGCATGACTTACAAGCTCAACTCTGTTTTACAGAATCATGAACCATGGGGTCGTAGGCAATATAGTGGTCACCTGGACTGGTGGATCTGATCCCAGACCTATGAAGTTAGACTTGATAGGGATGGGACAGCTGGTCCATGGATCAGAGTTTGGGAAGCCCTGACCTCATCAATCCCCTCTACAGTGTCCCCAGTATACTGCCATCTACTATGCACACCTCCAGTGGCAAGGAGCATATGACTTCAAAAGGCAACACGTCTCACTTTTTAAAGGCTTCAACTGCGGATCAAATTCAATTTGACAACCTTATTCCAGGCACTTTACATACGTTATTTCTAATTCTCACAGTAACACCCTGAAAAAGTACTATTGCTCTCATTTATAGGTTAAAAAACTGAAATTCTAAGAGGTTGAATGGCTTGTCCAAGTTCACATCATTATCCCCCAATTACAAAGGAGGAAATCAAAGACTGAAGAGTCATAGTGACTATTCAAAGTAAACCTGACAGTAAATGATTGACTAGTAATTCAAACTCAGTTCCACCTAATTCCAAACCTGTGATCTTCACCATTATGCCTTAGACCTTCTCATGCCTTAAAATAAAATACATGGCAATGCCTTGAAACATCAACGCCTAGTCGAGAAGGGGGGTAGCTAACTCTACAAGCAAAGGGGATGGGCTCAGCCTTCCAGGTGAGGTGCTCTGTAAGGCTGGTGTCAAAAGGTAACCAAGATCATCCCAGCGTACAATGGGGAGGAGGACAACAGAGCCGGATGAGCATGTGCAAAAGCGTAAAGCTATAACACATCCCAATCCCAATCTGCCTGCAGGAGCTTTCCACCTAGCACTCTCTGCACAAATGGTCATTGGTCTGTTCTCTCAGCTGTCACCTGAACGTGATTTACATTGTCTCAGAGCACCTACTACTGTAACAATAATGGCTATTACTTACCGAATACTTATTATATCAGGCCCTAGTCCCAGAACTTCACATGGAGTGACTCCTTTAGCCCTCACAAAACTCTTTGAGGTAGGAACTACTAAGATGCCTATTTCACATACAAGAAAACTGAGGCACAGAAAAAGTACCTAACTTGTATCAGGTCACAGAGGCAGTAAGGGGTGAGCAAGGATTGGAGACACTGTGTCTTTAAGCGCTGGGCTGCCTCTCTAGCCCAAAATTATCTGTTTCATTTATTGTCTCTCTCCTCTCATTGAAATGTAAGTTCCATAAGGGCAGGGACTATGTGCATTTTGTTCAGTGCAATATTCCCAGCACCTAGAATAGTACCTGGCACATTTGAGATGCTCAGCAGATACCTGTTCGACGAATGAAGTATTTCAACAAGTATTGTTAGAGCACCTACTATCTACCATGCTACTCTAGGGACTCAAATTACCAAGGAGGTCTAACACTTTTTCCACAAGATAGTTCTTAAAATCAATGTAGGCCAGTTTTGCATACCTTTCAAAAGTCTTCCCTTTTAGAATCAATAGCCTATTTCATTCCATCACTTCCCATGTGACATATTACCCAGCCCTTCCCACCTGTACAGGAGCAACTCATCAATAAAAAGAGGGGGCACACAAAACTTACCAGGGTGCTTTAAGAATGCTCTGACCCCCTGTTCCTGTACTCTGCTTCTTTAAATACAACCCAAGATTGTCATTTGCTTTTCTAACAGCTGTATCATATTGTCAGCCTCTGCAGAGCTGGCAATGAAATAAAAGGCCCATGGTCTTTTTAATAATAATGCTATGATACTGAGCCATTCCCCGCTGTGAACTGGGCAGGAGAAATTCTATGAATGCTTCTATTTTTAAATCGACTTGGAGAACTCCATAATTATCCCTATTAAATTTAATCTCATTACTTCAGGGGCATTCTTCCAACTTACACATAACTTTGCATCTTGAGCCTTTGATCCATCTTACCTGCTATTCATCTCAGAATTGAGTCATCAGAAAATTCTGCAAGCAAGAGAATTATGTCTTTATTCAGATAATGGCTCAATATAGCAAAAGGAACAGAAACAAATACAGAGTTCTAGAGACTGTTCTTCTGGTTAACAGTGATTCACCAATAAAGACTTTGAGTTCTGTTACTCATCATGTTATGAATATAAACCTACCTTTACATTATGATCCATTATCTCCATCTTAGCATTTAATCCACAAAATAATCACAGATCACTTTTGCTCTCTGTTTCATGGAAACCAAAATACCTCACGTGCAATGCCTGTTGTGGAATCCTAATCCCAGAGAAACCTTGTCCTTCTTGTTTCTTCAAGTGCTCTCTAAAGTAAAACTGTTTAGCAAGACAAGAATTCATCGTACGCTCTACTTTCAGAACACTGAGACTTTAGGCATTAGTCCAGGTGTATTTCCTGAAATTAAAGTCTCCATTAAAATTTTGATTTTGCATAGGTGACTGGATAAAGAAGCTGTGGTACATATACACAATGGAATATTCTTCAGCTATAAGAAAAGATGAAATACTACCATTTGCAACAAAATGGATGCAGCCAGAGGTCATCATGCTAAACGAAATAAGCCAGACAGAAACAAACATGACCCATATGACTTCACTCATATACAGAAAATAAAATTGAAAGCAACCAAGAAACAAAAATTCATGGACACAGTCAATAGCTTAGTGATCACCTGTAAGCGGGGAGGGGGTGAGAGAGGAGGGAGGGGGAGTCAAATACACGGTGATGGAAAGAGAACTGACTCTGGGTGGTGAGCACATAATGGAACATGTTGACAATGTATTGTAGAATTGTACACCTAGGACCTATGTAATTCTTGCTAACCAATGTCACCCCAATAACTCTAACAATAAAAGCAAAGCAAGCAAACAAACCAAGAACTGAGAGCAACAAAGAAAACAAATGATTAAGTTTTTGCCATTGTGCCAGTTGTATAACTACTAGGAAGTATCATCCATGTCTGCCATTTGGCCAGACAGGTCGTACGAGGTTTCCATCGATATTCTGCTTTTTATTTCGACTCACTTCTGCCTCTAAGTTCATCCATTTTCCCCCATTCTGTATCTTTGCACGATCTGGTGCTCTTTCTCTGGTTAAATCTATTTGAACGGAGTATGACATTTCACAGTAATTTTGCATTCAGTACCATCCCCTTAAGTCTCAGGGATACCTATATGATTGTATTTAACTTACTTGAGTTAAATTTCAAGCTGATTTCCAAAAGGGTGTCTAACACATTTGTTTTAAAGGGAGATTTCCCACTTTTTCAATATAAAAATAAATGCAGGGAAATCCTAGCCTTAGTGTGCTTCCTTCATTCCCTTTCTATGCACTCAGACTCCAGGACTATTTTGCTAGCTTCCTTGGCCTTCCTGCTTTTCTGCTACTATCTAAAGGTCCACCT
Organism: Lyroderma lyra; assembly: GCA_004026885.1. Lineage (NCBI taxonomy): Eukaryota > Metazoa > Chordata > Mammalia > Chiroptera > Megadermatidae > Lyroderma > Lyroderma lyra. Next base: position 11,838 of record PVJL010007550.1, on the reverse strand, counting down.
AAGATGTACACATTTCCAAAGAGGCAAAGACTCCACCCCAGCAGGTATGCAAAGTATCTACCGGTGTACCAGGAGGAAGATCATTGACCTTAGTCAACAGTCACTGCCCTGCTCAGTATCCCCATGCAGCTCTTGAAATAAACTACAGCCCAATGAAGAAAATTTCTAAATTATGTTTTTATTGGTTATAATGTGCCTAATCTGGGTAGTAAGCAAAGTAAACAAATATTATAAACTTAAAGTAAAGAAAATGCACAATTTTTATGTACTTTTATCTGGAAAACTGATGTCTGAGGATAAAAATTAGCATAAACCCCATTAATGTGTAGTATTATTGTTCAAACCAGTAGACGTTACACTGCAGTTAATTGAATTACCAATTAAGACAAAGGAAATCCATTTTCACTTGAATAAAAGCTTTAAAATAATCATTTCAAAAATTGGAAATGAAATGAATAATTTTGTTTAAAAAGCTTTTGTCCTTTGAACTTCGGTCTATTCAGCTTCTGAAATGCTTATTAAAACAGAGTTCTGCTCAGTACATTTTCAACTTTAAATAATTATACCACCCAGTGCGTACCTCTGTAAAACATCAGTCACTGACAATATTATTTCATAAAACATTTATATTGCACAGCTGCTCTTACAGTTCAAAAAAAAATTTTTTTTAATTTTTAAAAAAGCAAAACTTTGTTAATAAGGTGACAAACTGAGAGGAGTTATAGGGAACTTGTTCAAAGAGGCCAAACATTCTGAAATGATGTGAAACCTTAAAACTAATGGCAGTAATGTTCTAAACTTGCTACAGGAAATCAATACCTTCTTTGATTGTTATTCTCTTTGCCAGTTCGTGAAGCCCGTATCTGATAATGACAAAGTGAGATCCTTCCCTGAGGAGTGTCCACTCAAAAATGCTACCTGAACACCTATTACTAAATTAAGCCCTAAAGAGGTTATAAAAACCTTCCCACCATGACTTAACCCTTCCAAGTCAGTTCTTATCACTAGAAATATTTACAATATTGAGTTCTATTGCCAAACTCAAAGAAAGCATGGTAAGTGAAAAAAGTGTGCATAATCAATGTTAATATCATCTCCTTTGGACGTCGGTTCCTAGCGAGTTTAAAGTTTATAGAATGTTCAGAAATGTTTAAGCAATGGAACTAAGGCAAGCCCAATGTCGTCTATTACAAGGGGGATGGAGCATAACATGAGTAGATTTCCTACCTCAGTTCGTAATTTAGCTCTCTACCCAAATGCCCAAGGTAGAAACCAAACACTTTTAAAACTTTCATTTAATACAGGCATGTCCAACCTGCAGCCCAGGATGGCTTTGAATGTGGCCTCACACAAATTCTTAAAACATGATAAGATTTTCTTTGTGACCCTTTTTAAAAAAATTTTTAGCTCATCAGCTATCGTTAGTGCAAGTGTATTTTATGTGCGGTCCAAGACAGTTCTTCTTCTTCCAATGTGGCCCAGGGAAGCTGAATGGTTGGTCACCCCTGATTTAATATATATTATTGAGTGCCAGTTATACAGAAGTGAATGGGTCAAAAGCAATACTTGGTTTCACAGACCTGAAAGAGAAACAGGGACGTCAGACAATGAACCCTGAAAAGCAGAATATTCTCTGGCTGAAGTCAAAGAGATGTAATAGAAGGAAAAGTCACTGCTTTGAAGACAGAGAGAGCAGCATGATGATGAGAGCTGAGAGAGAGAGACGCCCATTTAACAGCCAGAAACGAAGCAGGGACCTCAGCCCTAAGGCCACAAGGAGCTGCATTCAGCCACCAATCGGAATGAGCTCATAAGCAGATGCTTCCTCGAAGCCTTCAGATAGGATCTCGGGCCAGACCACACATTGAACTTGGCCCTGTGAGACTCTGCACAGAAAAATAATGAGGTGCCTATCACAGCCTTCTAGTCCCTGTGTACTTCAGAAAGCACAGCCTAGATGCACAGAAATTAAAGTTTGCACTAAGAAGTGGATGTGCTCCGGTTGAATTAGTGAGTCAGTTTGGCTCCACTGAAAACTTGCATAATTAGTATTAAAAGAGTCAACTTACGTGTCCATCAGTGGAGGACCGGATACAGGAGATGTGGCACATACATACTGGTACAGTGGAACACTTTTCAGCCATGAGAAAAACAGAAATCCTGACATTTGTGACAACACAGATGGACGCTGAGGACATTATGCTAAGTGAGATAAGTCAGACAGAGAGACAAATATTGTATGATAACACTTATATGTGAAAACAAAAACAAAACCAAACCAAAAACTGAACTCAAAGAAACAAGAGAGTGGGAAGGTGGTTAGCAGGGGCTTGGAGCGATGGGAGTGATGTTGTCTAAGGGTACATGCTCACATTTAGCAGATACATAAGCCCTGGAAATCTTACTTTACAGGGATTACAAACAACAAAACTGTATTATAAACATTCACCTCGCTAAGAGACCAGATTTTAATTGTTCCCACCACTAGAAGAAATGATAATCTTGTAACACAACAGAAGTATTAGCTAATGCTACAATGCCAATCATATTACAATATAAATGTATCAAAGCAGTACGTGTACACCTTAAACTTACACAATGTTATATGTCAATTATATCTCATTTTAAAACAAAAGTTAAGGGGAAGAGAAGTAAAATCATGTTCATCCTTAAAGATGTTTAATGAAAATGTCCGTTTTCTTTTGCTTGCTTCTATTTTTGGCAAGAACGTATTTTTAAGAAATGGAAACCAAAATTGAATGTTAAATGTAGCCAGCGCTTCCCTTATTTCCATATCTACTTCCATCACCTCTACTTAACCTTGTGCAGAAATATCTAAGTGACCAGAACCAAAGGTATGGTGGACAGAATTCTAAAGATGCTCTCAGGAGGGTCCTGTCAATCAAACACTAACCTACATACTGCTGTGGAGGATTTGGGCCGTCAACTGTAATTGAAGTTCCAAGTCATTTGACCTTAGGATCTGGAGATTATCTGGTTGGGCCTGACCCAATCAGATAACAGCTCATAAAGTGGAGAGCTTTCCTGACAGATGACAGAAGAGGAAGGCAGAAGTCAAAGAGATTCAACACACAAGAAAGAATCAACAAGCTATGTAAGGTATCAAATGGTAAGCAGACCCGTTGGGGTTATCACTATATAAGGACTGTGAATGTCTAAGCAGTGTCTTCTCTGTACACATTGAAACTGTTGAATGAAAGAAGGAAGGAAGGGAGGGAGGGAGGGAGGGAAGAGAGAGAGAGAGAGAAGTAGGAGGGAGGGAGGGAAGGCAGAAGGAAGATAGACAGATAGATGGAGGACACCATGAAACAAGGAATACGGGCAGACTCTAAGAGCAGAGAGTAATCCCAGCCAACAGCCAGCCAGGAAATGGAGGCGTCAGTCCCACAACCTTTTGGAATTGAATTCTGTCAACAACCTGAATGAGCCTGGGACCAGATTCCTCCCCAGAACATCCAGACAAGATTCCAGGCTTTCGGACACCTTCATTTTGGCCTTGTGACAACCTAAGCAGAGAATGTAGTTGAGCCCACCTAAATTTCTGCCCCACACAAACTATGAGATAGTAAAGTGATTATTTTCTGGCAAGCTGGTACAGCAGCAATCGAAACTAATATAAAAAGCACTGACATAAGTACAAGCCGAAAGCAACTCTTCTGGTGTCCATCTTCTTCCTAAAGAACTTGTAAAAATGATTAGCCAGTGTGTTTTCTGGATATTCCTATCCGGTTTTCCTTCTCTAGTAGATGTGGCATACACTGAGTGATGTGTGCAAGTTACTTAACCTCTCAGAATCTTAAATGCCTAATGTATACAACACAGATGATAAAACAAAACTAGCACCAAGCTCAAGGGAATAAATGAGTTAATGCTTGTAAAACATTTGGAGTAGAGCCTGGCACGTAATAAATGTTCAAAAGACGTATTTCAGCATCATTTTATCTCCTGTCAAATGACTTTCCTTGCTTCCTGTCCTAGTAACCAAGTCTGGGTCTTGTGCATTTGCTCAAAATGTGCATTTACTCAAAATGCAGTCTGTAGATGGGTGTCAATGAAAGACAAATAGGAAGATCGCTCTCTCCAGTCTCAGAATTATGAGTTTCTTTTGCAAGGAACAGGTAAATTATCTTTCTGTTGTCCATGTATGGTACCTTATGCCAGCCTAGGGAGACCAAAGCTGCATCGATCTGAAGAATATTATTCTTCCCCTTGAACAAGTCTCCAATTGTGCAGCATCATTTTACTCCCTGGGCAACCATGGTTAGAGATAGGACTGATTCATCATTCCAGTCCCATATAATGCAAGTTATGCAAACTTTTCATCTCTTTTACTGAAGTTAGGTCTTAGCTTTTCAGGAAGTTTTCTTGCATCAGTGTTCAAGAATTAGCTTCTGTGACATGATAAGAATAATCATCCACTCTGAGTAGAAAGCCAAGGAACTGATATTACGCCAACAGGCAATGGGATTCAGGGGATTAAATTCATTTCCTGAAGTAAAGTTTAGGCCCTGGCCTGTCAAGTATGACTAACATTCCAGGTCTGTAACCAGTGGTTTTCATTCTAATTGATATAAATGGATGGTAAAATTTCCTCCAAAAACGTGTTCTTTCGAGAATAATTCTTACATCCAAGCTCCGGGTTCCATAAGAAATTTGGAAACAAACCAACAAACAAAAAAACCATGCAGATTCTCAAGCAAACATATTCTCCTTCATAAAAATGACTAACCTGCCTTTCTTATAAGCAATGGTTCAGTAATTATGAAGAATGTAAATGACCACTTTCTTAATACTTAATTTTTAAATTTTTTTGAGACCAAATTTATTTACAAATACCCAGAATTTAAGTGTAGAGTTTTGTGAATTTGACAAATGTATATCTAGCCGTGTAACCAGCACCGTTATCGAAACGTAGAACAATTTCATCACCTTATAAAGATGTCAGATCTATGCCTATATCCACAAATGAGTACTGCCTGTTTCCAAATTTCATGTCAACTTAAATAGACAGTATGGAATCTTTTGTGTCTGTCTGCTTTCTAACAGATTCATCCATATTGCATGCTTTCCTAGTTTGCTCCTTTTCCTTGCCAAAGACTATTCTATTTTATAAAAACTACTATAGTTTTTATTCAGTTTCCTTGAAATGAATATTTTAGTTGTTTCCAGTTTGGAGATCCTATGAATAAAGATGCAATGAATGTTACTATAGGAATCTGTCTTACGGATATGTAGTTTTATTTACTTGGAGTAAAAATGCAGAAGTGGGATTGCAGGTCTTTGGGTAACTGTGTATTCTGAGGTTATAAGAAACATCCAACCTGCTCTCCAATATGGTTGTAACATTTTACACTCCCATTTGCAATTTATAAGAGGTCCAGTCATTGTATACCTTCACCAACATTTGGTGTTTTCTTTTCTTTTCTTAAATTTTAGCCCTTTCATTGTGTGGGCAGTGGTATACCAAATTTAGTTGTAAGGTTTTTTTGTGGATCCCTTTCATTCAATTGAGTAAGTTTCCTTCTGTTACTAAATATAAAGGATATCCTGTTTTTAAATCATGAAAGGATGTGGAATTTGTCAAATGGTTCTTCTGCATCTGTTGAGATAATTTTATGATTTTTCTTCTTTATTCTCTGAGTGTGGTGAATTACAATGATTGATTCTGGATTTCCAACCAATCTTGCATCACTAAGAAAAAGCCCACTTACTTGTGATGTATTACTCTTTTATCACTGTATTCAATTTACTAATAGTGCGTTAAGATTTATTTTTTTGGTCTATATTCCTGAGACCTTGTTATGTTATTTTCTGTTCCTGTAATGCCTTTGTCAGATTTTGGTAACAGGCTTATTCTGATCTCATATAACAAATTAGGAAGGATTCGCTCCCTCCTTCATCTTTTAAAAGTGTTTGTGTGAGATTAATGTGATTTCCTTCTTTAAAAAATGTGATCTGGAAATTTTCTTTCTGGGGAAGTATTTTTATTACACATTCAATTTCTTTTATAAATGTAGTCACAATACGATTTTCTATCTCTTTTATATCGGTTTTGGCAAATTTTGTCATTCAAGAAATTAGTTCATATCATTCAATTTTTCTGTCAGCTTTGTTAGCACAAAGTTGTTCATAATTTTCCTTAGGTATCATTTTAATGTGTGGAAGTTATGTAAAAATATCCCTGTCTTCATTCGTGATACTTGTAATTTATATTTATGCTTTTATTTATTCATTGACTTCCGACAGAGTTTATCTATTTTATTCAACTTATTATATAAAGAAGACTGGTTTCTTTTACGTGTTCAAACTTATAAATTTTCATTCTAAACACTGCTTTAGCTCATTCTCCCATATTTTATGTTGTATTTTCATTAGTATTTAGGTAGATTCTTCTTCCTTTTTTACATGTACCAGTCCTCTTTTATTTGGCATTAATCCTCCATCACGTTCCTCAAAGGAGAGTACCAGGCCAAAAAAAAAAAATTTCAGAGCTGCACGCTGTGCCAGGCCTTCACGAGCGGTACTTGCACAGTCCCTCCCACTGGAGTTTTTCCTACGAAAGGCGGGACTTGAAAAGCCTAAGTAAGTTGCCGGCACCATAGAAATCCCAGTGATGCTCCCCATTTCTACAGCTGGTAACAACCTTTTGGAAATGCTTCAATGACACCTGTAGGGGTGAACTCCCACATCGACATCTGGCTTGCCATCTTCCCTATTTTGACATCCAGGAGTTTCTTCGCCTTTCCTCACATCACTGAAATCACCTGGGTGTCCTAGGTGTCTACCATCCAGGAGAATTTATTTTAGAATTATCCTTGTCATTTCTTCTGAGACTCAAGGGTAATTTACAAGTAGGCTGTTTAATTTGGAACCATTTGAGCATACTTCTAGATACTTTTTTGTTACTAGTTTCTGATTTAGTTCTGTTGTGCTTAGGGGAAATTCTCTGTAATATTGAAATCTTCTGATATTTATTGAAACTTAACTTTTAGGCCCCGCACACAGTCTATCTATCTGCTTAACGTTTCACATACACATGAAAAGAATGGTTTTCTCCAGTTGTTTGGTGAAGGGTTATAAAATATTAACAGGGTCAAGTTACTTGAGAGTATTTTCAGATTACTCATTTTTTATTTAGTTGTTCTCTCACTGAGAGGATGTTACTAAATTCAACCAAGATAAATGTCCCAATTTACCAATAATTCCTCTTTTCTTGAATTCTATTTTGTCTATTATTGTAATTACTTCAGCTATCATAGACTTACCATTTATATTGCATATATGTTTTATATTAATTTTGATACATAAACATCTTTATATTTAAGTGTGGCTTAAATTGAAGGCAACATATAGTTGTGTATTGCTTTCTCAGCTACTAAAAATTACTAGAATAATCCACATGGAGACAACAAAAGAGAAACACAGAAACAACGAAGATATGTAACAACTGGCAAGGTGGTTGATTTGAACCTAATTACATCAGTACTGCATGAAATATAAATAGACTAAGCAATACCTTCTAATTAAAAGCTTTCCTTTGGGTTAATTCAACAATTTTTATTATTGCATTTTAATTCTTCTATTAGGTTTCTAATTATGTTTCTGGGTCATTTTTAGTAGTTACTCTAAGGATTAAATTATGCATCCTAATCTTATCACATACTTAGAGGAACTACTGTATCCATTGCTACAAAAAATAAATACCTTGAAAGGTAAAATTGAATATACTCCTATCCCTTGTGCTGTTGTTGTCATGTGTCGTATATTTGCATAAGTTATAAATTCAACTATGCAATGTTTTTCTTTAAGCAGTCACTTATCTTTTGAAAATATTAAAAGGTGAAAGAAAGATAATGTTTCCTAAATTTCCCTAATTCTTTTCTTTTTCCTGTTGATTTGAGTTCCATCTGGTATAATTTCCTGACTTAAGAGCCTTCTTAAGTATTTTTTGTAGCTTAGATATTCTCCTAATAAATCCTCACAGCTGTTTTGTTTTTTCATTTTTCATCTTAAAATATCTTTAGTTCACCCTCATTTGGAAGAATATTTTCACTAGATATTGACCTCTGGATTCGCAATATTTTTCAACACTTTAAATACGTGACTTATTTTATTGTGTTTTCATTGTTTTTGGTAAGAAGTTGGCCAGAACATACCATTCTTTTCCTAATGTAATTTGTCTTATTTCTCTGGTGTTTTCAGTACTATCAATATTGTATTTTTATCTTTGGTTTTCCCTCAATTGACTATGATGTGCCTAGATGAGTTTTAATTTGCATTTATCCTACTTAGGGTTTACTAAGCGTTGTAGATCTGTGAAGGAATGTTTGCTTTTTATGGTTTTTAACTAAATTTGAAAATGTTTATTATTTTAACAATATTTTTATGCCCCATTTTCTCCTCCTGGGACTTCAGTTTCATATAGTTTAGATGCTCAGTAATGTCTTGGAAGTTACTAATCTTTTCTTTGTTTTTGTATAGATCGTTCTTCCTCTTCTGCATATGGATCATTTTGTTGCCATGTCTTCAAATTTACTGACCATTTCTTCCATTCTAATATGAAATAAAATTTTTGTTTCTCATATTTCACTTTGAAATTATAGGATGCCTGTTTAGTTATTAAAATAGATGCTTTTATTTGTTCGCTGAGATTCCCCAATCTTTTAGTCAATTTGATAATCTTTTCTTCTAAGACCTTAAGTGTATTCATGAGTGCTTTAAAATCTTTTCCTGCTAATTGCATAATCTGAGTCATCTAGAATTCCTCTTATACTATTAATATTTTTTCTTTTAATATAGATAAAAAAATTTTCCCATTTCTCTGCAAATCTCATTCTTTTTATATTTTTATAATGGACAATTTAGATACTTATTTTAGAGACCCTGAATTCTGTTATGTCCCTCTGGAGAGTATTTGTTGCAAATTGTTTAATGATCAAATTGAACTTGTGGAGGCTCAATGCTCTGTTAGGATGTCTCTCTCTCAGTTATTTTATCCTTTGTCCCATGGTAAATGCCTTAATATTGTAATGTAATTTTGGCTTTTAATACATGACTTTTCTGGGTTTCGGTGGTAATCCCAATGTATTTGCCAAGGCCCCTCTAAAACTCCGAACTTTGTGTTACTTACTTACAATGGGTATACCCTGAGGTACCTTTGTAGTATTTTCTGTCTTCTAGCTCATCTGTTCTCCTGAGCTCTTTCAAACACCGCTACAAATACATGGTTCATGGAGTATACAAAGATTTGAGGAGAGTTTCTATGCAAATTTGGGAACTCTCAATGTGTATCTTTCTCTTTATCAGAATCTCTCCCCTAATTTCCAGCTGAAATGGCATATATGAATTCCATTTTCAGATTCCTCAAGTCAAACTTTCTGCTTAATTTCCACCTGTCCCACAGTTCGTGGTCTTGTTAGTATTTTCAGGGTAAAAGTTGCATAAACATGGAACTCATAATAGTTGTTTTGAGTGTGGGCTACTCCATTGCAAGTGTTTTTCGCCATTACTGGAACTGGAAAGCCAACAAAGTGTATTTAAAAAGACAACATTGTTATTTCTGTTTCTGCCACTCTTCATTTGTCCACCCACTCGAAGTCTCGGATTAAAAATGAGTACAGTGTTATTTGCTTCTCAGTAACTCCATTATTACAACTTTAAATGTCAAACTTTATGACCAAAGGCTCATCTTAATTGTTTCTGCTTGACCTTTTCTAAATTTCCTTTCCTGGGCCCAGTGGTAGCACCAGTTCCATCTAGGATCTGACTGATGTGATAAGTAGATTCCATGTACTATGTGCCAGGAACTATGCTAGGTGGCTTTATGAGTAAATTCTACTAAATGTTTAAAGAAAGACTTATCTAATGGTTCCCAAAATCTTCCAGAAGCTAGAAACAGAGGGAAAACTTCCTAACTCATACTGCAAGGCCCTCATTACCTTGATACCAACTCCAAACATATGTACCACAAGAAAAAAAATACACACCAATATTCTTTATCTACATGGATGCAAAAATCCTCATAGGAATTTTAGCAAACTGAATCCAGCAGAATATTACAAATATTACCTACATATGCATCTCAGTTGATGCAGAAAAGGCATTTAAAAAATCCAGCAATCTCTCATAATTAAAAAAAACTCAGAACACTAGGAAGAGAAGAAAAATTCCTCAACATACGAAGTTGGACAATTAATTTTGCAAACTCATTCTAGTAAAAAGTGCTACGTACCTCATTGCTGAATGTCACTAAGGGAGGCTACACACTGATGCCAGTGCCTAGTCCACCCTTCTAAGCAGATTTGGAACTCTTTATCTGGAATGGCCATCAGAGCTGTCGTCGTACCCCAAATCTCACAATTAAGTTCGCGAAGTTGCCACCGTGCGCTTACATTGGCAGCACTGTACAGACAACTCGGTAAGGTGTCATAACCTTGCCAAGGTTACGTATGATGACAGCTCTGATGGCCAATCCGGAAAAAAAGTTCCAAAACTGCTTTTAAGGGTGGGCTAGGTGTTGGCATCAGAGCATAGCTTCCCAAGGGGAGTGTTTTAAAGGCGGCCATAGTGATATTCAGCAGTGAGGTGTGTTATCACGTTTTTTAGGACGAGTTTGTGACATTAATTGTCCGACCTCATAATAAAGGGCAGTTAGGAAATACCTATAGCTAATGTCATACTCAATGGGAAAGACTGAAATGTTTTCTCTAACATTAGACATGAAACAAGAATGCATGCTTTCACTGCTTCTATTCAAGATTGTAATAAAAGTCATAGCCAGAACAATGAGGCAAGGAAAAGAAATAAAAGACGTCCATATTGAAAAGGAAGAAGTAAAACTACCTCTATTCTCAGATGACACATTATATAATAGAAATCCCTAAAGAATCTGCAAAACAGTATGAGAGCTAATAAACAAATTCAACAAAGTTGCAGGATACAAGAACAACAAAGAAAAATCAGTTCTATTTCTGTATACTAACAATGAAAAATCCAAAATGAAATTAACAATTTATTTAAAATAGCATCAAAAGAAATATACGTAGGAATAAAATTATCTAAGGAAGTGAAAGACTTGTGCACTGAAACCTGTAAGGCATTACTGAAATTAAAGATGACCTAAAAATGGAAAGATATCAGCATTCGCGGATAGGAAGTTTTAATATTGCTAAGGTGGCAATACTACCTAAAGTTATCAACCGATTCAATGCAATCCCTATAGAAATACCACTGATCTGTTTTGTAGAACTGTAAAAGCCAATTCTAAATTCACATGGAATTTCGAGGGACCTTAAATAGCCAAAATAATCTTGAAAAAGGAACAAAATTAGAGGATTCACATTTCTCTATTTGAAAACTTACTATACAGCTGCAGCTAGCACAACTATGTGGTGCTATTATAGGGTAAGGACCCACACACAGGCCAATGGAGTAAAACGGGGAGTCAAGAAATAAACCCACAGATGGATTCACGGTCATGTCCCCCAAGAACTGAAGACAGGTGTTCAAGGGGACTCCTGCGCAGGCAGGCGCACCGCAGCGCCATCGCAGCAGCCAACGGTGGGCGCTGCCGAACGTCCGAGGACGGATGAGCAGACTGCCCTGCCCGGCCGCGGTCTGTCCGTGCTGAGTGATGTTCTCCGGCCGCGAGAAGGAGCCCAGTGCTGACTCCTGCTGCCACGGGGGGGACCTGGAATGACAACAGGACGCCGTGTGACCGCGGCAAACACAAGGGGCCACCTGTCTGCCGCACAGTTCCATCTCTCGGGGGTCTGCACAGCAGGACCCCTCCGCGGACAGGAAGCAGGGTCACAGTGC